>CABHPP010141740.1:0-25394 GCA_902168425.1 Peromyscus attwateri
CCACGTGTACTCAGAGATAAGTGTTTAGATGACGCATTCTAATAGCCAGTGGAATCAATGGGGCTCCATAAGATGCTAAGTGGCATAGAAGAGTAATGTAAAGGAAGGTTATTAGAGTCCACACAATTAGATATACACAAGCCACAGGATTGGGAAGAAGTGATATAGCCAAATAAAATAGGGTCACACAAATATCCTTCTTCGTATTTATGTCAATCTTAGGTATGTGCAATGTGGAAATCTATAGACACATTTACCCAAACACACATATGAGATTATTAATACCATGTAGCACTGTTTAGTGATCCCACATTGAGAGATAATCAAATGCCTGTCAGTGGTAGAGTACCTCAGTTGTGATACCTTCGCGAAATGGTTACTACATCACTCAGAATAAATGATCAATAACTGTACATGACATGTAAGTGGATCTCAGAATCAGTTCTGTGTGAAAGCCAAAGGAAAAATGGTTTATATGTCATGGTGACATTTATATGATGTTTCAAATGAAATTATATTATTCCCTGGTTTTAGATATCAGATTACTATACAGGGTTGCACTTGGAAAAGGCATAGGGAATTCTGGAGTACTGATAATATTCTGCTTCTTTACCTGAATTCTCTTGTAATTAACTATTGTCACATAACAAATCACCTAAAAAACACCTAGAATTTTAAAACAATAATCCTTTATTACATCATGTTCTCTGTAGATCAGGAAATTGGGTACTGCTTACCTGGATACCTATGGCTCAAGTTCACTTGCATAACTGTAATCCAGGAATTGTCTGAGGCTGTGGTTTCACCTGAGGCTCAACTGATAAGGAGTCTTGTTCCATTTTGCTCCGGTGTTCAGAGAGTTCACTTCAGACAGACTTTTATTTCTCATTGACTATAAGACCCCAGTTCCTTAATGACTGTCATCCAGAGCCTTCCTTATTCCACACAATAAGTCTGACCACCACAAGAACAGACAACTGGGAACTATCTTGGTGTCTGCCTACCAGGTGGACATTACATTTATAGACATGTAATGTGTTGTACTCTTCAGACTTATATAGGTTTCTATGTCTATATTTAACCTTAAAAGTTGAATTGATTAAATAATTAGTTAACATACCCTCTGGATCTTAGAGGCTGCCTTCATATAGCCTTTATCTCACTAGAAGTTCTGAAATGAACTTTGGTCTCAGGAAACAAAGTCCCTTCTTCCAAGCCAACCTCTGCTAGCTAGGGAAGCTTCAATGCTGACCTTTCTTTGCCTCTTTGCTTTCTGCTCTATTACAGTGGATAGCTGTAGTCAGCACCACTTAGAAAATCCGTGATTATTGGAGGGCTGAAGGTGTCTTTACAGTCAGATAGGCAAGGGACCAAGTGTTCCTAACACTGAAGAACAGAAAAGGAGCCCTGTATGACAGAATCAAAACCTCGGTTTAACTGGGCATGGTGGATCATGCCTGCAACACCAACACTCAGGAGGCTGTAACAGGAGGCTTGTCATGAGTTCCAGGCCAACTTGGGCTACATAGTGAATTCCAAGCCATCCTGGGTCACAGAATAAAACAAACATATCTTGAATTAACACATCCACTGCAATTCCTGGATAAAACCTATGGTCATATTGCCAGGACAGGGAAATTTCTAAAATGCTAAAGAATGTCAGTCATATTGAAATTACCCCTAATAATGAAGTACACTAAAAGGACCAGAAATGAAGATTCCTTGAATAAATATCAGAATGATTGCTATATGAAACCATTCATAAATAGATTAAACAGTCAGCCTGTTTTCAGTCACTACTTATATTTGGGGACATTAGAAAAGAGCCAGGCAGGAAGGAAGTTAACCAGGGAAATCTTGCCTTAGGTGATGTAAAGTTTGAGAAATGTTAACAAATGAGACACAAGTTCAAATGCACTGAATTTCTCTTTATAAAAGAAACCCGTTGGCTTTTTTCTTGATAACCACCCCCCATTTTTTCCCCATTGCTTGTTCTGAACTCTGGTCATACAGTGCAGCAACAGGTTTTCCCCTGGTGTACTCTTTCCTTTGTCTGTGACAAGGCATTTAAAGAAATCATCCATGTACTCTCTGTGTTTTTAGTTTGCTCCATCGGTTCCTTCCAATGGTGTTTACAAAAACAGATGATAATTATATTTCACTTTAAAAGATTTTTTAAAATCATGAAATAAAATATAAAAAAGAAATGTTGGCAATTTTGTCAATGATAATAAAAAGGAAGAGATGATAAGAAAAAAGGTTCATGTGGAGGGCATTCTATGATATCTCGCACTTACTGATTTAACAATTGCTAGTGTGCTATTTAATTTCATTTGTCAGTTTGATTGAATAAAAAAACACTCTAGGCTATACCTTTGGGTATTTCTGTAAGGGCTTTTTTTCTGAAAGTATTAACAGAGTTGTAAGATGCCCTGCATTCCTGTAAGATGCAGCTGCATTCCTGTGGACTGAGTAGAATCCGAAAAAGAAGAAAGCTTGCTGAGCACAGCTTGCTCCTCCTTCTGCTTCCTGATCTCCCCTGAGGTGAGCACATTCTCACTGCTGCTTCTGCTGCCAGGCCTTCCCCACTATGATGGACCATATTCCCCTGAACCATGAGCCAAGATGAACTTTTCCTGCTTTAAGTTGTTTCTTGTCAAGTATTTTGTCCTAACAACGAGAAAAACAACAAGTTCATGATAATGATCACCCCAGAGTCCTTTGTCATTGCTCTCCTATAGCTCTATCTGAGGCCTTTGGATGAGCAATGCCATATTCCTGAAAGGTTCTTTCTTGAGACACCTGCATAGCCAAATGCCATAGCTCCTGAATTGCTACTCAGCTGCACCTCTTAATAAGAAATGAGATCTAACTTGTCCATATTATTGAACATGCACAAATGTCCTATTTTTATTCCCACATCATCTTTTTTTTATATACTGGGTAACATCGCAGAGTCTTTATATTTTTATTGACTATAGAGTATTTGCTCAGTTAACATTAAACTTCTCCAAAATGTCAAAGGAAACTTTCCTTATAGTTAGTTTCTAATGGAAATATTAAAAAAACTGAACAAAAGAAACAAATGCATAGTATATAGAATGTGCTCTGTTTCAAAAATGGCACTGATCTACAAATGAATCTTTCAGGCTGATTAAGTCCCTCATTTTCAAATAAGGCATTCAATTTGTTAAGCTTTTCTTATAGTGAATATCCTCCTAGAAGTCTGCATTTATTAGCATATTGCTCCATTAACGTGAGCATGTTCAGATTTGTTAAATATATCCTCAGCTTCTGGAATAAGTTGCACCTGATCCTTGACTTTGCCACATCATTTTAAGTGCTACTCGTTATATATAGTTCATTGTGTCCCCACTTAATCCCAGTTTTGTTTCCCATAGTTTCAGTCACCTGTGGACAACCTAGTCAAAAAATATTAAATTGAACATTACAAAAATTAAAATTCAAAATAGTTCAGTTGTGCACTCTTCTGAGTAATTTGATGAATCTTATACTACTTTGCTCACATCTCTTTGACCCATGTAGCTACACTGTATAAGATACCTGTCTGTTAGGCACTTAGTAGTTGTATTAGTTACTTTCCTACTGCTGTTGTAAAACACCATGACAAAGCAACTTATACAAGAAAGAGCTTATTTGTGCCTACAGTTACAGAGGGACAAGAGTCCATCGTGGAGGAAGCAATACAGCAAGTAGCCAACATGGAGGCAGAGACATGAAGCTGGAAGCTTACATCTTACATAGCAGCAAGCACAAAGTAGCGCAAACTTGAAGTGCTGGGAGGTTTTTAATCTCAAAGACTGACAAAATGATGCCCTTCCTCCAATTAGCAGAACTGCACCACCTAAACCTTCTCAGATAACGCTACTAAATGGGCAGAGACCAACACAGTATCTGTCTTGGTTATCAGAACTGTTATCAAGGCTATATGGAGTTTATGTTCAGGTAGTATAAGGTTCTGTACTACCCATAGTTTTAAGCATCCACTGGGGAATTGAAACATCTATCAAGAATAAAGGGAAGACAGTGGTGCATGGTGTTGCAAGCCTTTAGTCCCAGTCCTCAGGAGGCAGAGGCAGGCAGATCTCTGTGAGTTCGAGGCCAGCCTGGGCTACAGAGCGAGTTCAAGGTCAGGCTCCAAAGCTACACAGAGAAACTCTGTCTCGAAAAACCAAAAAATAAAATAAAATAAAATAAAATAAAGATTTTTCATTCTTGTTATTGGCACTTTATGCTACATAGAATACTTTGTTGTGGGTGTTTTCTTGTAAATATTTAATGGTATGTGTATTATCTGTGTGTGTGTGTGTGTGTGTGTGTGTGTATACATGCATACATGTTTGTATACTTTTATCCATGAGTGTGGAGGCCAGAGGACAAACTCTGGTGTCTTTCCTCAGGTATCCTGGTCACTGTCCACCCCATTTTTTGTAGGACAGAGTCTCTCAGTGGCCTGAAACTCTCCAAGCAAGCTAAGTTGATTGACCAGCAAGCCCCAGTAATCCTTCTGTTTCCCTTTCTCAGTACCATGATTCTAAGTGCCCACTACCATGCTGAAATTTTTTGTACATGGTTTCTGGGGATTGAACACAGGCCCTCATGCTTGCAAAGCATGATCTTCCCAGTTCTATCCTCAGCATTTGAGGATGTTTGTCAGCATTCTTGGTCTATGCATTAGTACCTCTCCTAGTTGAAACAGCCATACATGTTTCCAGACGTTTCTAAATGCCCAGGGCCCGTGGTGGAAATCACTCCCTATTGAGAATCAGTGATGCTTCTCCAAAGTTTGGCCTGAGGTAGATATTCAGGAAATATTTGTTAAAGGGATGATTCAAGTGAGAGCTATTCAGTATCATACATGTGTAAGATAGTGTTACCTCAGCAGATCCTACTCTCTATTAAATCTTCATTGTAAGTGACATTTCCCTCATAAATTAAATGAGTAGTTCAAAAGCCAAAGATAGCATTCACTCACAAATTTAATGAAAAAAAAATCACATCAAGCCAAAACAGACCACATGTAAACAAAGCCGTCTTAGCAGCAGTCTCTAAATTCCAAGTACCAGATCCTAAAATTTATTGCAAGAGTTTAAAAAAATCAATAAAATAAAGTGTTTGAAATGATTTTATTAAAATGTTAATTTTGATAATCACTATACCAGTTATATGAATTTCAACCTTAATACCTTAATATGCTTCACAAAGAAAATCACAGCCTAAGCAGAAAATGCCTTCAAGCAAAATGTGAATTAGAGGATAAAGACTTGGCTCAGAGGTTAAAAGTACCTAGTGCTCTTGCAGAAGACCCAAGTTCAATTCCCAGAAATCACATGACAGCTCACAACCATCTGTAATTCCAGTTCCAGCAGATCTGACACCCTCCTCTGATCTCCACAGACACCAAGCATGCACAAGGTATGCATACATACATGCAGACAAAACACTCATTTAAAAAGGAATCTTGAAAAATGTGAACTCATTGCAAATACATCTTGTTTCCCTTGTGCTTCTATTCAAGTCAGTGATTGTACATAAGCTGTTTAGACTGAACCTGAAAAATTACAATGGACTTTGATCCTTTCTGTTTACAATTCAGATCTGTTCTCCACAGTGCAGTTCCACTTGTGCTCTCCAAATTATTCTTTGGGGACAGCTTTTAGCAAAGATGTTAATGGAGTCCTGTCCTCTCCCTAATTTTATTAGTTTTTTTCAACCCCAATCTCCAAAAGTCCGTAATTAACGTTACAGTTATGTTAACCCTGTCCCCAGCAGTAAGAACATTATGATCCTCACAGCAACAGTTTGCCTAAGGTGGTCTTGGCTTTTCTGTTCAGTTGTTTGGTTTGTGTTTTGTTTGTTGTAGTATAGGTAGCTCATAATTACAACATACTGGGGAGTCATTAGCTTGGATATTTTTCATTGCTTGATAATAGAAACATGTTCCATTTCAAATCCATTTCACCTCTTTGATTCTTAATTGTTTTAAATATATACTCTTCACATTCTTTTGGGGAAAATGATGTTCTGGTTATCTGCTGCTGTCTAGCAAATACACATAATGGCTTAATAAAATCATTTATTACTCTCCTGGTTGCATAAAGTGTCTCTTCCATCCAGATGGTTCTCAGTGGGGTCTCTCAAATGTGGCTGCAGTTAAATGACAGCTGTGGTAGGACCTATCTAAAGGCTTGATTGGGCCAAGCATACTCAAGGGTTTCTGATCCTGAAGATCTGACATAACTAGGGCTAGCTAGGCATATCTCTCTCTCTCTCTCTCTCTCTCTCTCTCTCTCTCTCTCTCTCTCTCTCTCTGTGTGTGTGTGTGTGTGTGTGTGTGTGTGTGTGTGTGTTTTTCTGTGTCTCTGTCTCTCTCTGTCTGTCTGTGTCTCTGTGTCTCTGTCTCTGTCTCTGTCTGTTTCTCTGTCTCTGTCTCTCTGCCTCTCTCTCTGCCTCTCTCTGTCTCTCTGTCTTTCTGTCTCTGTCTCTGTCTCTGTCTCTCTCTCTCACTCTTTCTCTCTCTCCACATTGCTTTACATGGCTAATTTCTTCATAGCATGAGGATCACAGGGTTGTTGGACTATGCACACAGTAGCTGGCTTCTTCCAAACTGAGCATTCTAAGATACCCACGTGGATGCTACAAGATTTTTCACATTTTTCCAAACAAGACCTGGAAGTTGTGTATTACCATCTCTATAATCCGCTGTATGTCAAAGACAGTCACAGGGCTAGTTAAGAGTCAAGAGGTAGAGACTACAAAAGGGTGTGAATACTAGATGTGACTAAACAAGACTCATGTTTAAAGCCTTTGTATTGTTAATAGGCAAAGATAAGTAAGACAATCATCAAGTATTGGGAGAACATATTGCTTCATAAAGATGCTTCGTTAAATTCTCCTTGCTTCTTCCATTGGTAACTAAAGTGGTGGTCTTTTTCATTGGCAATGTAATTTCTCACTCAAGAGTGAAAGAGATAGTAGCAGAGACATTGTCAGAAGAATTAGTAAAAAGCAAGATAGTTCACTACACAAGTAAAGTCTTTTTAAGCTTTATTTATTTTATTATTTTATGTATATGAGTGTTTGGCCTGCATGTATGCACTGTGTACCACATGCATGCCAAGTAGATACAAAGGCTAGATGAAGTGTTGGATGCCCTGGGACTAGGGTTACAGACAGTTATGAGCCATCATGTAGGTTCTGGGAATCAAACCTGGGTCCTCCGAAAGAACAACAGATGCTCTTAATTTCTGAGCCCACAAGTGGACTCTTTAGTCCAGTTTCTGTCTGCCTTTATTACCTATATGACTATGGTGGCTTCATTTTGCATCATTTCTTCCTAGAATGTAACTGAGAATGACGAATAACCCCCTTCTTCTCCTTGGCTGGTATCACTGTAATGGCAGACTTCTGCAGCAATAGGCAAAGAATGAATGTTTCATCTAGTCCAAGATAGAGGACAGCCTCAACTGACTGACCTTTTCTGAATGCATGCTCATTTTCTGGACATCTCCATCTCTCTGAGTAATGGCTTCAGCACCTGTTAGGAATTGATTCAGTGGATAATTACAATCTCTATTCAGACTGTTGTAGAGGTCAGCTAGATGGAACACTAGAAACCATTCTAAGTTTTAGTTCACTGGTGACTGTTCTGAAAGTGGAGGGTGACAGTACTTCCTCCAGCTTTGTCAGTGACTGATTAGGCTGACACAGTGTTATGACTGGTTATTTGGTCAGAAGAATCTGCTTGTTTATTTCCCATGTCTGGGTTCAAATAGAAAAAAATAGATTCAAAGCAAGAAGTACTATTGCAAAATACCCCAGGACCGAGGAAGGCCCTCCTGAGCCAGGTCATTGGAGAAATGCTGTTAGTCAGTTATTGCTGCCATCAGCAGTGGCTGCCCACAAGCTGGGAGGTTAAGGGCTGGTGTGCACTAGCTTGCTGCAAAGAATAAGTTTTTCTAATCTGTTTTAAGAACTCTGAAGTATGAGGAGAAGAATGCTAGGTGTATGCATGCTTAGCTTAGAAGGGCAAGATCAAATCTCTCTTGCTGTGTCTCACCACATTGCCTTCTAAATAACAACACTAGAGAACAGTCTCTTGAGTTATGTTAAAATGTCATTTCACAATTTACAAAATCCCTTTCTTCCACAGTCCTAAATTACCTCTTTATTTGCCTTTTAAAACTTAACCTTCCAGCCTCCACAGATTGATTACTTCTACTTTTAAGGTTGAAAGTCCAATCGTTTACTTGTCTGGATTTAATTTTTTTTAAAAGAAAGACATTTAAATTTTCATAAACAATGTCCTTCTGCTGATTTCTGTTGTTAGAGTTTTATTTCCATTCATTTTCACAATCTCCAAGGAAATTTAGGTGCAGTTAAATTTGTATCAGTCTCTGAGTTGGATCGAGGGATCTAATTAGTTGGTGTAGAAGGATTAGTTGGTGTAGAAGGGAAATGTATAATTGCACATGCTCATATGATTACACAGTGAAGAACTAAAATAGTATAACTATAAAATGGGAACGGCAGTCAAGGAAAGGTACCAAACTATGTTGCTCTAAGGAATTGAGAGCACCAGCTTAGCTTCATTGTTCAGAGGGAATTAAGGAGTAGTGATGTAGTTCAGCAGTAGAACACTTGCCTAGCATGCCCTAGGTTCTGATTTTAATCCCTGGTGCAAGTGGAGGTAGGTCAGATAGATTGATTACAGAACATTGTACTGCATTAAAATGCAAGGTTCTTCTTTACCTTGTTTGCTTACATATATAGAATCATGTCCAGTGAAACTGTGCAAGGCACATGATTGTGCTGGGTGTCCCAAACGGGCCTCAAGGGACTCTCTATCAAGAAAGATTGACACAAGGCTTCCGTCAAAGAAATGAAAACAGAGGAATTGAGAGTAAATTTGGCAAAGGTAATCTAGGAGTATTAGGACTTAATTTTTCCCTGTCAGTCAACACTATGATTCAGGGTTTCAAATATTGTTTTTTTTTTTAATTTTGAGAACTTTGTGCATAAGCACTGTATCTACATCACTTCTACCATCCCCAGCCCATTAATCCCCTTCTATGTCTCCTAAATTCATGGTCTTTTGTTTAATCATTATTGTTTCTCACACACACACACACACATACACACACACACACACACACACACACACACAATTTGTATTCAGTCTACTCAGATTTAGAGTTGTCTGTATTGTATGTACATATGTCTAGGGATAGCTACTTGATACTTCCTATGCAGGAGTTTGTTCCTGAATGCAACCAGTTCTCCCTCTCTCAGCAGGTACTGACCCCTGTAGCTCTTCAAGTAGGAGTTGAACTATGTAGAATTTCCCCTGTCCATACTGGCAAGTCAACATTGTAACAAATGCAGACATGTAAAAAATTGGCACTAAACCTGAAATTACTTCTCAACAGTAGAAATTTTACTTGGAATTTATTATGAAATACTTCTCTAAATGTGCTTCTGCCTAGATGTTTAAAAGCCTCAAGCTATTTTAGGCCTTCCTAAAAAGAGGTTATCTGCTTGCTTAAAAGTTCGCTCTTCCATTCCTGATTCTATCTTTCTGCTGAAGCAATTTTAAAGTGCCTTACATCTTGCCCTAGGATTATATGATTGGGAATACTAAGGAACACAATATAGTATGGAGTTATTTTTTCTTTCCTGGCAGATTGTAATTAAATAATGACTAGATGAGAGAAAACACAAGAGAAGCATATTTCCCGTCTTAATGACAAATATTATTTTAGAGTACTTTGTTTCAATTTAGGTAACTTCTTGCCTGAAATTGTAAAATTGAAAATCAATCTAGGTTATGTTTTAAGCAAATTATAGAACATTACAACAGGCAAGAAAATCTTAAACATAATGAACATATTTTTTAATGTTTCCTATTGTCAAGTTAACAAGGTGTGAAGATCAATACTTCTTGTAGTTGTTGGCAGGAAAATAAATATGTGTAAGGGGAAGTCATGGGTAGGAACCACTTTTGAGATACTTAAGTTTGATGGTTAGGATTGTCAACTTGCCAGAATCTAGAATCATCTGAGAGAAGGGCCTCTGGGCCTGCCTATGAGCAATATCTTGATTGCATTAATTGAATGGAGAAGACTTGACTAGTGTGGGTAGCACCATTCCCTGGCTGGAATCCTGGATCAGATAACTGAAAAAAGGGAGCAGAGGATTATTAGCATGCTTCAGTGCTCTCTGCTTTCTGACTGTGATGCCATGTGACCAGCTACTTCAAGCTCCTGTCGGCTATTTTGCCTTCCCTGCCACAATGGACTGGGTCTGTGCACTTGAACCGTGAGCCAGAATACATTCTTGTTTCCCTTAGCATGATGATTTGAATGGTATGTCCCCCACAGTCACGGGTTTTTGAAGACTTGGTCCCCAGTCGATTGCACTGATAGGGTGGTTTAGGAGGTGTGGACTTGCTGGAGGAAGTACATCATTGAGGACAGGCTTTGAGAGCTTAAAGACTCATGACATTTGAAGTTCACTCCTTGTGGTTCTAGATGTGAGCCATACCTGCCCCTTGCTGCCATGTCCCCCATTATCCCATTATGAACTCTTTTACAAATTTGGTTTTTGGTTCTTTGAGACAAGATTTCTCTGTGTAGCCTTGGCTGTCCTGCAACTCAGTCTGTAGACCAGCCTGGCCTCAAACTCACAAAGATCTGCTTGCCTCTCTCTGCCTCCCAAGTGCTGGTATTAAAGTCATATGCCACCACCACTTGGCTGCCAATATGAACCCTTATCCCTCTGAACCATAAGCCCAAATAAACGTTTTCTTCTACAAGTTGTCTTTGTCATGATACTTTATCCCAGAAATCAGAAAAATCACTAAGACACTTGGTGACAGGTAGCAAACAGAATGTAAGACTAGCTAAGATTCTTGTCTCTTTATAGTCATAGTTTGTGTATTCCCTACTTTTTTTTAGCATGACTGGGGTCCATGGTTTGTTTCTAAGTCACTTCAATAATTACTGTACATAAGATTGCAACCATCATGCCTACTGGCTCTTTTGCTGGCTTTGATGAAGCAAGTGGCCCTGTAGAATTGCCTTCTCTATGTCCTAAAATGTGTGGTCTCTTCAACAATAGGGCCTAACCATCTAGTGTACATGGGCAAGCCAAAGAAATGACAATAACATAATAGCCTGTCTTGTTATAGGTGCAGTGTACATGGGCAACCCAAAGAAATGACAATAACATAATAGCCTGTCTTGTTATAGGTGCCTCTGGGACCTCCTTTACTCAGAGAGGTAACCTATGCCTGTTTCTGGCACTAAGAGTTTCGTTTAATAATCTATGTCTTCTGGGAGCAGTATTGTTTGTCCAGATGTGATATCTCGGTTTAAATTCCCCTTAAAAGGTACTTGAACTGACAAATTAGTGGGGTATCATAAAGCTTCTTCATAAAACTTTCCTTTGGGCTAACTCACCACTCTCCTCATTTCTCCCATCTCCACTTAGGTCTTCAGCTCCCAGTATTCTCCCAGTCTGTTTGTTTCATGTCCCATGTGTTCCTACTATTGCTGTGGGATGTTCTGTATGGCAAATGTGTTGCTAATAAAGCACTGATTGGCCAGTGGCTAGGTAGGAAGTAGGCGGGACTAACAGAGAGAATTAAAAGAGCAGGAAGGCAGAAGGAGTCACTGCCTGCCAGCCTGCCAGCCAGCAACCACCAGGACAAGCAGCATGTAAAGATGCCGGTAAGCCACGAGCCATGTGGCAAGGTATAGATTTATGGAAATGGATAACTTAAGATATAAAGACAGTTAGCAAGAAGCCTGCCACGGCCATACAGTTTATAAGCAATAGAAGTCTCTGTGTTTCCTTGGTTGGGTCTGAGCGGCTGTGGGACTGACAGGTGAAAGAGATTTATCCTGACTGTGGGCCAGGCAGGAAAACTTAAGCTAAAAATGGCGCCAGAACGTGGGGCAGGAATTTCCCCTTAAAACCTGAGAAAGCGTAAAAAGAAGATTCTAAAACGGAGCTAAAACAGCTTCCTAGTTGTCTTTCTCAAGTTAGCCGCAGCCTGTGGGCTTAAGCTACTGTATGGCGGGTTCCTGGCGTGCGTGTTTGACCTGCAGTATGGCGGGAATGAGGCATCTGCAACTGGTACATTAAGCTGCATGGTGGATTTAGCTTTTGCTAGCACAAAACAAAAAGAAGAGGTTTCTGGGCTAAACGCTGCTTTGATAGAAGCATAGACCCACGAAGGCTCCCAGAGCTGATGGTAAACGTATCACAGCCATGTTGGGAAGCTGAGGTGGGCGGAGCCAGCAGCCACAGCAACCTTTCAGTCTTAGAATGCTGCAGTTTAAAGTAACAGGTTCACAATAAGACAGATTCAGATGGAACAAGACTTTAAATGCTTTAAAATGTGTGTAAAAATGTACGTAGGCTTCAAAGAGAGATAAAAAGGAATATATACAGTTATATAAAGAAATAGATAGTTTTGAAAAATGAAGTCTTTAAAGAGACAGTAAAGGTAGTATAAAATATAAGCCACGTAAAGATGGATATCACACAGAGAATCTGCATTGTGTTGTCTTTGGGATTCTTAACTGCAGAGAGATATTTGATTGTAAAGGAAGCTAAGTTAAACCAATATGTATATTTTAAAGATACCTTGACTTCAAAATTTGGATGTAAGGATATGTTGCTTTGGAAAGGAAGCTCTGATTTTGTTTCCACAGAAAGCCAGAGGCTATGGATTTGTTCCAGATTAAGATACATCAGGTTTGACCAGCCAAGACCACCTGAAAGGTCTCTGATGACACCATGGCCCAGATGATCCAACATCCAGAACCGTTTCAAGGCAACTGGCTCAGACGATACACCCTCACGGACTACTCCATGATCCTAAAATTTTCTTTGTGTCCCCATAAGATACAGCGCCCCCCTCCAGCAGGAAGCAGTAAGAGAAGCTACGCCCAAATTCCCAAATTATATGTAATTTACTTTGTTAAGGTTAAAACCTTCCTTTTTGAAAAAAAAAAAAGGGGGAAGTGCTGTGGGATGTTCTGTATGGCAAATGTGTTGCTAATAAAGCACTGATTGGCCAGTGGCTAGGCAGGAAGTAGGCGGGACTAACAGAGAGAATTAAAAGAGCAGGAAGGCAGAAGGAGTCACTGCCTGCCAGCCTGCCAGCCAGCAACCACCAGGACAAGCAGCATGTAAAGATGCCGATAAGCCACGAGCCATGTGGCAAGGTATAGATTTATGGAAATGGATAACTTAAGATATAAGGACAGTTAGCAAGAAGCCTGCCACGGCCATACAGTTTATAAGCAATAGAAGTCTCTGTGTTTCCTTGGTTGGGTCTGAGCGGCTGTGGGACTGACAGGTGAAAGAGATTTATCCTGACTGTGGGCCAGGCAGGAAAACTTAAGCCAAAAAACTATCATCTTTTTTTTAATTTATTTTATTTTATTTTACAATATAATTCAACTTTACTTATCAGCAATAGAGTCCCCCGTTCTCCTCCCTCCCGCCCTGCCCCCCTCCCCCCGGCCCACCCCCCATTTCCTCCAGGGCAAAGACTCCCCCGAGGATTGAGATCAACCTGGTGGATTCAGTCCAGGCAGGTCCAGTCCCCTCCTCCCAGGCTGAGCCAAGTGACTCTGCTAAGCCCCAGGTTTCAAACAGCCAATTCATGCACTGAGGACAGGACTCGGTCCAACTGCCTGGATGCCTCTGAAACAGATCAAACCAATCAACTGTCTCAACCATCCAGAGGGCCTGATCCAGTTGGGGGCCCCTCAGCCATTAGTTCACAGTTCCCTACTATCATCTTTTATTATATTTATTTGGTTTGTAAGATCACAGGTTACCATGCAGTTTCTTCATGCTTACTCCATATTGATTAACACTTCTGTCCCCTCATTTCCCCATCCCCATCACTACTGCCTGACTGAACCCTTCTTCCCCCAGTACTCCCCCTCTCTAGTTGTGTCCACCTCTATTCTACTATCTCTCCTCCCCAAATGCATTCCCCATACAAATGGCCCCTTTTGCCGGGCAATGATGGCGCACACCTTTAATCCCAGCACTCAGGAGGCAGAGTCAGGCAGATCTCTATGAGTTCAAGGCCAGCCTGGGCTACAGAGTGAGTTCCAGGAGAGGCGCCAAAACTACACAGAGAAACCCTGTCTCAAAAAAACAAAAAACAAACAAACAAACAAACAAACAAACAAATGGCCCCTTTCTAGGTCCCTAGATTCCACATGTATGCCACTTTAAACCCACAAAAATGTAAGATTTGAATGAAGAAAACTGTTATGAGAGATAACAAGGGTTAAGCACTTGCCTTATGTTTAAGGCAACTTTTATAGTGCGGATCGTACATTGGTTCGCGTTGAGAGATAACATGTGGTGTTTGTCTTTAGGGGCCTAGATGATCTCAGTCAATATAACTTTTTGACAGTTCTATCCATTTACCTGCAAATTTAATTGTTTTTCCTTACAGCTGAGTAATATTCCATTATGTATATGAACTACATTTTCATTGACCGTTCATCAGTCTATGGCCATCCAGGTTGATTTCATTTCCTAGTTATTGTGAATAGAGCAGCAATGAACACGGATGTGCAAGTATCTCTGTAGTAAGATAAAAAGACATTTGGGCTATGGCCAGGAGTACTATAGCTGGCTTATATTGTAGTTCTATTTCGAATTGTGGGGAAACCTCAATACATATTTCCAGAGGGGCTAGGCTAGTTTACACTCCCACCAGCAGTGTATAAGAGGCCCACTTTCACCATACCCATGGCAGCATTTCTTGTCACTTATATTACGTGTTAATTGGGGTGAGATGGAATCTTGGAACAGTTTTAATCTGTGCTTCCCTGATCACTAAGAAAATAGAATATTTTTTAAACTGTTTACTGTCCATTTCCATTTCTCTTTTTGAGAACTTTCTATTCAGACGTAGAACCCGGTGTTAATTGGGTTACTTGTTTTCTTGATGTTTAGTACTTTTAGTATCTAGAATATATATAGGAACCCTCTGTCCAATGTACAGCTGGAAGATATTCCCTCCCACTCTGTTGCCTGCACACCACCCCACTGACAATTCCCTTTGCTGTGCAGGACTTTGTAGTAGGAGATTTGCTTGTAAGTTGTTGGTCTTACTTCCTGTGCTGTTGAATCCTGTTTAGAAAGGCCTTCCCTATGCCTGGAAGGCAAAGTCTGCCCCTCCTTTTTTCTCAAGCAGTTTTAAAGGATCCAGTCTTAGGGTTGAGGCCCTTGATCCACTTGCAGTTAAGTTTTGTACAGGGTGAGAGGTAAGGTTCTAGCTTCATGTTTTTCTGCCTGTTGAAATTCATGTTTCCCATCACCACCGTGAGTACCAGGAGCTCTGGCACCTTGATTTAGCACAGGAGAATCTTTTTATGATAAAAACAAATATATAAGATAAAACAAAAACTAACACATCAGAATTGGTCAAAACAAACAAAAAGAAGGGAAAGATCCCAAGACAAGACTCAAGAAACAGAAACCCACTCTCTTGCACACTCAGGAATCTCATTAAAAAAAAAACACTAAACTGGAAGCCATAATATATACACAAAGGACCTGTAGGATAAAAAGGGAGAAAACATATAAATAAAGTAAAATAAAAATAATAAGATAATTTTTTAAAAAGACAAAAACAAAATGGGAAATCTGTGACACAACATTCTGAGATAAGGAACCTCTAAATTGCCATTGAGCTCGTTTTCCTGTTGGCCACCTCCTGCTGGCATGAAGCCTGCCCTTAAGAGTCATTTGTTTCCCCAGTGAGACTCCCTTGGAGAAAAAAACCTAAATTTTCATTTGCAAGTGTTTATCAATTGGAGATAGCTTCTGGATCAGGACTTGGGCATGTGTCCATCTCTACATTCAGCTCTAGAACCCCATCTGATGCAGATCTCTGAAGGCCCTGTGCATGCTGCCTCAGGCTCTATGTCTTCATATATAGCACAGGAAAATCTTAATCTGACTTCTGACCTTCAGAGATAGACAGTAAATTTTTATCTTAAGCTACTTACTTTGTTACAGTAACAGTAGAAAGCTAATATAGTATTTTTTGCTTAGTGACTCCCATTTGCTCCCAACAACTACTACACTAGATCTGTCAATGGCAGCTCCCCTGACCTGAAAGAATAAAAAATATGGTAACACTGGGTGTTGTTTAAAAGTAAAGCAACTCTCAAATTTTATGGTTCCATCTACCTTCATGTCCTCCACTGCATCCATTGTCTCATGAGTGACACTGATCTTTTTAAAACATTTTTTTTCTGTTTTTCAAGACAGGGTTTCTCTGTGTAACAGCTCTGGCTGTCCTGGAACTCGCTCTGTAGACCAGGCTGGCCTTGAACTCACAGAGATCCACCTGCCTCTGCCTCCAGAGGGCTGGGATTAAAGGTGTGCACCACCACCACCACCACCACCACCACCACCACCACCACCACCACCACCCAGCTTTAAAAATCTTTCTTTCTTTCTTTCTTTCTTTCTTTCTTTCTTTCTTTCTTTCTTTCTTTCTTTCTTTCTTTCTTTCTTTCTTTCTTTCTTTCTTTTAGGGGAGAAGTACACATGTGCATGCTGAGGTACATGTGTGAAGGTCACAGGACAACTTTTGTGACCTGGTTCTTGTCTTTTACTTTGTTGAGGCAGGGTCCCTCTTCTTGTTTCCACGGCTGCATTGTGTGTATTCCCTGCTAGCAGTCCCAAAAAGTTCTGGACAACTGTTTCTAACTCCTATCTCTTCATAGGCGTTCTGGGATTACAGATTTGCTCCACTGCATGTGACTTTGTTATATGAGTTCCAGTGTTGAACTCAGGTCTCCAGATTAGTGCAACACATGTCTTTATCCACTTAGCCATCTCCACAGCACCCTGTGCTCTGATCTTTAGCCTCTCATCTTATATTTGTGTGTTTATTACTCCATGTTGGAGGTCTACCCCTACAGCCAAGAATTGCTGGAATTAAAAGAAAATTGTCTATTTAAGACCATATAATTAAAGAGAATTTTGAGGGGGCTGCCAAACAGGTCTTACAGGGTACAATCACAAGGCAAGAGTGTTTTCCTATCATTGTCCATTCATAAGAGCTCCCTGCGTCTAATTATAACCTTCAACAAAGCCTTAAGAAGGTCTCCAAAATGCATTAAACACATTCAGAAATATTCTCCAGTTATTAGTACATTTGTAATCACAACAGTTTGTACTGTACAATTAAAGTGTTCAATTGTGATATCATAGTTAAACTCCCAACTCCACAAAAGTTCTCTTTTGTGCCCTTTGGGGGCCTTGGAAAGCTGCAGAGCATCAAGGAACATCATCAATGTTTTCTTTGTCTTCTAACATTCTTTTCTAGCTTTAGACACATTGGAATTGTAATAAGGCTGGCTGGAGTGATGAGAGAAAAGAAAGTTCTCCCTTGATTGTTCCCAGTGTAACTCAGCTGGTTTCCCCTCTCCATTGCTGGGAACCACCATTGATTATCTTGTCTGGATGCTTTTGTGGATTCCTGGATGATTTCTCTGAGAGACTGCAGTTGTATCCTTCTTGGGTCAGACTGAACCTAAGGACTGCTATGCTAGAGTGTCTCAGCTTCCACATATTTCTGCTAAGTCCTCTCATCCCTAGAAGCAGTTCAGTTATCAGAAAACCCTCATGAAATTGTCTGATCCCACATTTCCACTGTACCTCCTATAAATTGCCCCAGGAATCCCACCTTTTGGATCCACCTCGGTTGGAAGGGCAGACATTTCACAAATGTAGCTTTTGCTCTCTGGGTGTGTGCTGCTTTGAATGTCTCTCCTTGTTGCCTGTTTGTGGGTTGTAGGAAAATATGAGATAGACCTCAAAGTGAGTTAAGAGTTAATATTACAAATTTTGTTTTTCAATATCTCCTGTTAATGTCTCACAGCACCCTCCCTTCACCTGTGGAGAAGACTGGTGCCTATTGGCATGGGGCCCCACTAAAGCTGTCCAAATCCATTTTGGTATCCTATAACACATGAACACATATGGCTTTGATTGTCTTTTTCTTCCTAAGATTGGGTTAAGAATCCTAAGGGATCTGAAACAGAGTGAAGTTAATTCTTCTTGTCTGGCAGGTGATGATTAAGTACTTACAGATGAGAGAAAACAGAGGTAAAAGCTCTTCCCTAGAATGATGATAGATATCACACTGAGGAATTTTACATCAATTATTTTATTTCTAATGGAGCAGTGAACAAGCAGCCTTCAGAAAATACAGAGTCAAGATTGTTCAGGGACTCAGGCCATCGGCATCCTGTACTCTGGTACCCTGCCTCCTAGCTCTTCTTAGTCTCCATGTCTTCATCTTAATGTTGAAGAGAGGAAATCTGAATGGGTCATTCCAACATTCTCCTAAAATCAGCTGCTCCCAGAGGATGAGTCCTCAGGATCCATTGCCTGTTACTGAGGTCTATGGAAGCAAGTTTGGGCAAAATAGGTCATGTTATGTAGATAAGTTTGACTTGGCTGCCACACTCAGGAGTCCCAATGTATTATATTGTATGTGAATGTATTTGCTTTTTAATAGACTATAAATTTAAAACTAAATAGAATACTATTCTGTAGCTTTTTTTTTCTCTTTGGCTCTTTAGGGGGCCCACCACCCAGTTCCCAAATAAATATACACACACAGAGACTTATTATTACTTATGAATGCCCAGCCTTAGCTTGGCTTGTTTCTAGCCAGCATTTCTTAACTTAAATTAGTTCATCTACCTTTTGCCTCTGGGATTTTTTTCTTTGTTTCTATATATCTTTACTTCTTGCTCCATGGCTGGCTGTGTGGCTGGGTGACTGGTCCCCACTGTCTTCCTCCTTCTTCTCTTGCTCCTCTATCTCCTCTTCCCAGGTTTCTCCTTCTATTCATTCTCTCTATCTGCCAGCCCTACCTATCATTTATCCTGCCTAGCTATTGGCCATTTCAGCTCTTTATTAGACCAATCAAGTGTTTTAGACAGGCAGAGTAACACAGATTCACAAAGTTAAACAAATGCAACATAAAATAATGCAACACATCTTTGAATCATTAAACAAATATTCCACAGCATCAACAAATGTAAGACATCCTGAAATAATATTCTACAACAGCATTCCATAGTCTTGTTTTGTTTATAGATTAGAATTGAATAGCTATTTTAGAAGCTATTTGTATATATACAGTTTTAACTTGCTATAGTTTGGTGATTTCATGTATGTATATAACATGTTTTGATCAAACATGTTTCCTTGCCAATTTCAGGTGCTCTTTTCTTTTTCAACCATAAGAATCTACTTAGTACTGCCAGTATGTGTATGGTGTAGTGCCATCTACTGGAACATGAGAAGCTTCTCAGGGGTGACATCCTTGAAGTAAACTGACTCTCCATCCACCTGCCAGCCATCAACTGCAAATATCTCCTCTGCTAGGGGTGGGACTTCATGAGCTACCTCGATCATCCATGCTGGGATTTCGTTCGGTTTGATCTTGTACAGGTCTTGCTCATGCAGTCACAGCTTCTACCAGTTCATGTGTACAAAAACCCTCTTGTGTCTAGAGGACACCATTTCACTGCAATCACCTACCACCTCCGGCTCTTACAATGTTTCT
Source organism: Peromyscus attwateri (assembly GCA_902168425.1). Classification (NCBI taxonomy): domain Eukaryota; kingdom Metazoa; phylum Chordata; class Mammalia; order Rodentia; family Cricetidae; genus Peromyscus; species Peromyscus attwateri. Next base: position 19,664 of record CABHPP010141740.1, read on the forward strand.
TCCCTCTCTTCTGAAATGATTCCTGGGCCTTGGTGGGAGGTTGGTGTGGTATTTAGAGCTAAACACTCCATAGTCTCTTTTTCTCTGCACATTGACCAGTTGTGGGTCTCTGTAATAATCACCATCTACTGTAAAAAGAAGCTTCTCTAATAAGGGTTGAAAGATGCACTGATCTATGGATATTATTTCATTATGTGTGTGCATGCATATATGTGTGTTGTTCATATGTGTGTGGGTGCTCTTGTGGGGAAAGGTATATATGAATGTGTTGTGTGCATGTGTGTGTAGATCAGGTATCCTCAAGTGCCTTTTTTATTTTAGATAAGGTCTCTCATTGGCCTGGGACTCTCCAAGTAGGCTAGCCTGGATGGCCAGTGACCCTCAGGAACCTACATGTCTCTACTTACTGAGGATTGAACTCAGGTCCTCATGCTTGTAGGACAAACACTTTATTGACTAAGCTCCCTTCTGGGCCCTACTTTGCATTTCTTACCTGTAGAATATAAATTGTTTCAGTTGGCCAAGAAGTGAAAACTAAGTTGCAAGACTTTCCTTCTCTTTGGGTTGCTTTCTGCCTATTTGTTTCTCATCTGCTATCCACTGAAATGGACACCCCATATGCTTCCAGCATGTTACCCCCACACATTCTGGAACATGGCAACATTGTCATCTACATTTCCTTACAAGAGAGAAGCAGAATTCCTTGTGAAATACAGCCAGGATGTACTGACTAGGTAATGGGGGGGGGGGGTTGTTTTGTTTTGTTTTATAACACTGAACTTAACCTAACGGTGCCTAATGGTTCTTCCCCACAGCCACCACCACACAATCCTGTCCCACACCCACTGAAACCTTGATTGTATACCATTGCTCTGCCTACTGCAGTGATTGGGCACTCTCCCAGCCTGAAGAACTGAGGAATTGTGGGAGTGGTCAAGTCAACAGCACTGTGCTAGCCACCTGTTAGCATCACTGTCATCCTTAGTGTCCTGCTTCTTCCTGGAGTTGTAGATCTAGACTCCCTTCTCATCCCAATGACCCCTCTCTCCCCACCATCTTCTCCAGCTCAAGGGATACACACTCTTCTCCTAGGAGTCAGTAGATCACAGTCTGATCGTACAGAGTGAGTGTGCTGACCCACAGTTGCATGAGTGAGAGAAATGGGGTTTGCAGTGGTTTCTCCAAGGGAACAGAATTCACCTTACTCATTTGGCCAATAAATCACAAAAACAAGTAACTCATTGAAACCTAAAGTAAAAAATAGGCAGCTCTTCTTCAGCAAAATAGCAAGTGGTTTTTACTTAGGATTTAAAAGGAACAAAGGAAGAGGGAAGAGAATATTATAACCCATAATGTGATTTTTCCTCAAGGGTTTGGGTTACTTGGAGGAAATTAAATAAGCCATTCTAGTCCATTGTTCTGCTCTAGCTGTGAAGTGCTTCCTACTGTGAACACTATTTCCCAATTGTTGCCTGTCAGAAATACTTAGCAGCTCTGGTCCTGGGTATTGCACATATTGAGTTGCGCAGTATGGGGAACAATGTTGGCAGTGTTGCTATTTTAAAATAAACAACCTCCAATGACATTTCTCTTCCATGATGCTTTTCCTGAGAACACATTTCATGCACTGATAGAATGTTCTAAAATTAGGTAATGGAAGAACAAGTTAAATAAAGGCTATGTCATAGAATTAAAAAATAAATAAATAAGTTAATGCACAAAAGAACTGAGTAGCTGCCTTGTCAAAATGACAGAAATGGTGGCCAAGTTTATGAATAAGTGTTCAGTGTCAATTGTTGTCAGGGAAATGCAAATCAAAATCACAATGGATTATCAGGGTACCTGTGTTACCTAGCAAGGAAACTGAATAGAAGCAACAACATGATGTCATTGGTAGGAATGTAAATTGTTTTACCCACTGTAGAAAACTGTATGTTGATTCCTAAAAGAGAAAAAAAAGTGGAACTATTATATATATGACTGAGCAGCACCACATATGCTTATATAGCCCAAGGATTTGTTTTTTCACAGTTGTTGTGTGATATTCTGTTTGTGTTCTGAAAAATAAAGCTTACCTTGAGATAAAGAAAAAAAAATCTCTCCCTTCAAAGAAATCAACAGAAAATTCCCAGCAGCAGACAAAAGTAGGCTATATGAAAATCAGAAAGGGAGAATCAATTTTCAGAGCCAAGGATAGTCTATGGGCTGATTCAGTTTGGTGCTTCTAAAATCATTCTTCCCTCACCAAGTTTGATTCTGAGGCCCCAGCTGATTGGTCATACAAATCAGATGGCTGGTAGAAACTGCTTATGAACCTGTCAATTGGATGGTTTGCTGCAGTCAGAAAACCCTTGATTGGGGTTTTCTCTGTGGTCTGAAGCCTTCTTCTGAACTGGGAGCCCAAGAACATTTGCCAACCCACCACACACATTTCCTCTCAAAAGAAACCTGTCTCTGTTTGAGTGTGTGCTTTGCACATTGTGTAAATCTGTTTGTTTTTCTCTCTTACAGAAGCTGCAAAGAATCGATCCTGCTTACTGTCATTCAGCCTTACCCTGTAAGTGTTCTGTGAGCAAAAGTGCCACTCAGTGTTCTTGAGCTTCTGGTCTCCTCAACCCACTCCAGGAAAGACACCAGGATGAATAACAGTGGAGACAAATAACATGTGTTCACAATGCAAGCTTAAACTTCTTGATCATTTCTATTGTGTTCTGTGTTACTAAAACCATTCATTGGAGTGAAAAGTACTGCACGTCCCTAAATATCCTGAAAGACAATCAGCTATGCAGGCCTGTGAGCATTCCACATCTGCAACTAATATAAAACCTAAGACTTTCTTGTTTGCCAGCTTCCGAATCACAAGGCTCATGGGAATATCTAATTACAGGAAGTTGTGTGAAAGTTTTATTCTTGTCCCCACCTAATTATTTTGGTAGAGAACTAGATAATTAAGCCTGATTCAAAGGAGACATGAGAGGGATACCATTGTCAGAATTCAAGTTCAGATACCTTGATTAGGAGGCAGAAACTGATTATGATCATACTGCTTTCATTTCTTAGGTTTTTTGGTTTGCTTGTCGGTCTGTCTGTCTGTCAGATACAGTTTTATGTATCTCAGGCTGGTCTAAACTTGCTAAGTAGCCAAAGGTTGACCTTGAGTTTCTGATCCTCCTGTCTCCACCTCTAGTGTTATGACTACAGGCATTCATCACTACATTTAGTTAATAAAGTACTGAAACTTGAACCCACAGCCTTGCCTGTGCTAACCAAGCACTCTACCAACTGAGCTATACAGTCAAACCCAATTCTTAGGATTTTTTAAAACAATTTTATTATGACATAATCTTCATGGTGTTCAATTCACTCATTTTACATGTATAAGGCAAAGGTCTTGGCAAAACCTAGTGAGGTATGCAGTTAACACCACAGTCCAATTTCAGAATGCTCTATCACCCCTCTACAACCCCTAATTCCCACGTTCAGTTAATCCCTGGTACCACCATCCACCCCAGGCAACTGCTAATTTTTCTCTTTCTACAGGTTTGTTGTTACTTGTGAATGTCATACATTCAGAAAATACCAAGGAAAATGGCGTTATGGCCAGCCACCTTTTGGGCTTTTATATAGACAGGCAGAGAATCTAACCAGCATGGCTTCCATGTTTTCTCCTCACAGAATAATATGTATATTCCAAGTGCAGTGTGATGTTGGTTGCTGTTTTTACTCCCATCTCTCAAATTTGCATTCTTTTACCTGAATTTTCTCTTTACTTTGCAACTTCTTAAAAACATATGATCAGGTCGGGCGGTGGTAGTGCACACCTTTAATCTCAGCACTGGGGAGGCAGAGCCAGGCGAGTTCGAGGCCAGCCTGGTCTACAGATTGAGATCCAGGACAGGCATCAAAACTACACAGAGAAACTCTGTCTCAAAAAAACAAAAACAAAAACAAAAAAAAACCACAAACCATATAATCAGAACCTTTATCACTCCGACACTGATTTTTTTTTTTTTTTTGCATTGTGTATTGTTGTTTTAGTCCATGCAGAAAAGGAAGAAGAAAAGTAAAAAGAGGCATTTGGCATTCAAGTTCAAAGGGAACCTAATAGGTGAGGGTTAGGATTTAAGGGTTAGCTCTTCTGTCCAGCTGAGTCTTCATGACCTGTTGGTATAGAAAATTTCCTTGCTGTCAGTGAAACCAGGTACTTTGATTTGATAATCTGGATTGTTTTACAGAGTCCAGTGGCTGCTTTTCTACATTGAAACACAATGTGAGCCATGTCATTCAGAGGGGAATGCTGCGCACACTTATTGCCAATAGCCACTCTTCTACTCCATTCTTCCCCTAGCCAATCGTTGCAGGTGAATTCTTATCATGAACTATCCTTCCTTCCTGAGATGCCAACCAGGCTTTTTGCTCCCTCTGGCCAGCCAAATCTGCCCATCGTTCAAAGTTCAGCCCTGATTCTATATGCTGCCAGAGGCTTTCATGTCCTGACACTGATGACATTTGGGCTGGAGAGTTTCCTGTTTGAGGGTGGCCCTGCATATAAAAGGATGCTTTCGAACACCTCTGACATCTGTCCAGCAGATTCGAATTGCATCCTTTCCCCCAAGTTGTGCCAATCAAAAATAGCTGCAGACATTGCTAAGTGTCCCTTCAAAATAAAATTGTTCCCAGTAGAGAGCCACTGTAGTGCCTTAATGCCCCTCCTTACTGCTCCAACATGACTTCCCTCCTCTGTACCAGGGATGTGCATACCCTGAAGTTACTAAAATAGGTACACTAGATAGACAGAGAAGAGTAGATGGCAGAAGAAACTGTGATGCTTTTGACTTGTATCTTTAGATTGGGATTTTCCTTCTAGATTGCTTCTTTAAAAAAATTCAATCTGGGTATAGCCTATGATCTCAGCACTTGGGAGGCTGGGGTAACAGGGTTGGTGCAAATTTGAGACCAGCCTGGGTCATTAGTGAGCTGCAGGCCAGTGTGGCCTACAATGTGAGACCCTGCCTCAAAACAAAATAAACAAACAAGCAAAAAGCAGGGTTTAATTTGTTACAAACAAGATAGAGTTAAAAAAATACAAATAACCCAGCCAAACAAGAGAAGATCTGTAGATTCTGCTTCTGTCTGAGAAAAATCTATAAATTTCATGTTTCTTAGAGCATTTACATTTCTTTTGGAACTGGCTAACAAGAAATTCTTAAGCAGCTTGCCTTGCTGCTTTATGATGAGCTCCAATAAAGTATATCCCATACACCTGCAGGATGCTAGGCCTTCTTCCTGCAAACCCTGCCACTACAGTTTCCTGGGCTAGCACATGGTTTCACAGCATAAGCCATATACCCTGCTAAGCATGGCAGTCAAACTTCCAGGATGGTATACCAGGGAGTCTTTACCTGGGGGCCCTTTCTGGCTGATCTCCTGAAGCAGACTAAATGTGCTGACTTATCACTCCTGGAGGGCAGACTTTTGTGTTCTTCATGATGATCGTCAGTCAAATACATCCACAAGAGAGGACACAAGAAAAAAACAGGAAAATACCTTTGTTACAGTTACAGGTCCTAAAGAGACCAAATCACTATGTATCAAGAGGAGGGTCACATGAAAGCAGAGCACTGAGGAAGTGGGTTCAACCTAGTAGGTGAAGAACAGAGAGAAAGAGAGAGGACCTGTGGACAAGTACATTTATTGAGGGTGAACACAAAGAAAAGTTAAGGAGAGATGG
>CABHPP010141742.1:0-11636 GCA_902168425.1 Peromyscus attwateri
TGCTATTCCCCTTAGTCTTGCAAGTCTATTCTGAAAGAATAGTCAGTTATATTTTTACATGTGTTTGTTGTGTGTGTGTATGTTCATGCACTCACTCAACAGCATGAATGTGGAGATCACAGGATAACTTTTGGGAGTTTGTTCTTTTCTTCTGTCATGTGAGTCCCAAAGACAAACTCAGGTAGTCAGGTTTGGTGTAAGCATCTTTATCAGTTGAACCATCTCTCTATCTTATTATTCTGAACAAGGGAGTAGAAGGAGATACATTAAGGGAAAGAAAAATTGTAGATTATAGGGAAAAAAAACAAAAATTGCAATACAGGGGCTGGAAAGGCTTAACCATGGAGAAGCAGAAGTGAATAGAGAATGAAAATGAGAGAATGATCTAAAAGGATGTGTGAAAAGGCCATATAGAGACCTACTACCTCACAATCTAATTGAAAGAATATAATTAGAGAGGATGCATGTTGGTATGAAAGAAGAGAAGGAGGTGTAAGCAGGGATGGGGCAGAGAGCTTGGGGACAGATAGAGCATGGGTTAACAACACCCCAAGTTTTATGATGAAGCCTTATAAAAACATCTAGTAAGGCCATTTCACAATATATTTTTAAAGGGGTTCAGACAGAGGTATCCTGTGTGAGTGGTCAATGCTGCTCCCAGAAGACATGGGTTTTTTAAGAAGGAAAATGGCAGTGCCAAGCATGGGATGCCTCCCTACCAAGGAGACAGAGTCCCCACAGGTCTCCAAAGCAGCACAAGCCATTACAATTGTTCTTGGTCACCTCTCATAACTACAGTGCAAAACCCTGTGCTGAAAATACCACACACATTGTCTGAAAGGCACAAAGGAGTCAATATCAAACTTACTAGGAAATTTCCCACCTAATGCCTACGTTTTGTAATACCAAAAAGCACTGTGTAGTTTCTAGGGTAGAGAACACATCAATCATCTTACCTAGTACTGTACCCCACATGCTACAGTATTGACCTGCCAAGCAATATGTGTTCACTGTGCAATAGTGGTATGTGTGTTATGAAGTAACCAACCAGTTTTTAGTTGGATTTGAACCCTTCTTCACAGAAGGGAACACGTGCTTGGCACTGTAAACCTGGTTGAAAGTTCAGAGATGAGGAGGTCTTAGGCCCTAGGTAGGACCTACTATTGGTATTTTGCTAAATGATCATGTTGTCAAACTACATCCTAAATATTTATGTTTATTCAAATATATCTAGGCTACCTGCAACCTTCATCAGAGAAGTTTCTTTTATTAGTGAGCAGCAGTCAATGCAGAGACTCATAACTGGCCAAAGTGCTAAGAATAAGGCCACTGTGAGGTCAGCCCTTCATCAGTTGGAAACCTTAATCGGCTCCACTACCAGTGTCATTAAGGCAGAGAAAACTTTGCTGAAGAGGAAACAGAAAGAATGTAAGAGCCGGAGGATAGGTGCAAGTGCTGTAAAATGCTGTTTTCTGGCCATGACACAGATATTGTACTCAATCTCATAGCAGCTGTGATTACCAGGCAAGATCAAACCAGCCAAAACTACAACATAAATGAGGTGGTAGAATTCATGCAGCCCTACCCCTAACTGAAGAGCTCTTGGCAGTTGAAAGCTGCTTAGTGAGGTAGAATCATTATTCTTTGACAGTATGGTCACTAGTATATTGCACATGCACCACTGTGTACCCCACCCCTAAACACATATGAGCAACATTACATGGACTTAGTAGGTTTGTTTTCTTAAGACAACAACAGGAAGTTTGAAGGTGGATGAGGGAGAGGAGGGGTCCTGCAGGAGGTGTAGGGGAATATGGGGATGGATAAAACCATTTTATATTATATATACATATGAAGTTCTAAAGAATAAAATAAAACAAAGTATCTTTCAGATCCATTTTCTTCCTTTGCCCAAAAATGCCTCCTAGTCTTCAAATTTCACTTAGAAAAAAATAAAGCCCAAAATGTCATTAGATAGCCTATTGGGGTGCCTTTGATTATTGGTCACTATTTTGGAAAATAGCCCAGCCTAGCTGGCTCCCTCAGGGAATTATGTAGAATATCCCCCCAGAGAATTGGCTTCCCAACTGAGAAAGCAAGAATTTATCTACTAGCCCTCTCCACAACTGGTCTAGGGCTAGTCTTGACCCTTGAGCAACTGAGCATAAGCATGTATTCGGTGGCCACAGGAGCAAATGGCCAGTGAGGCAGAAAGTGAAGCACTATCAGCTCATGTCTACCTGAAGTTAGCTGTTGCAAAAAAGAGAGATGACAAATGCTCAACAGTTGTCTATGCTTGCCTAGCCACTTGGTTCCCAGTCATCTTCCATCCTGTTGCATTGCTACCTTCCCTCCTGTTTCAGTTGAGAGTTTCTATTGCTTTGAAGTGACACTATGACCACAGCAACTCTTATAAATGAAAAATATTTAATTAGGGTGGCTTACAGTTTCAGAGGTTGAGTCCATTATCATCATCACCATCACCATGGTACAACATGGTGGCCTGCAGGCAGACATGGTGCTGGAGAAGGAGCTGAGTGTCCTATATCTTATCTAGTAGGCAACAGGAAGTGGTTTGAAACACTGTGTGGTATCTTGAGCATATATGAGACCTCAATTCTTGTCTCCACAGTGACACACTTCCTCCAACAAGACCACACCTACTGCAACAAGGCCACACCTCCGAATAGTGCCACTCCCTTAGGGGGGCACTTTTTTTCAAATCACCATACCTCCTAACTGCATTATTATCATCATTGCTTGTAGGCTTTATTTTTCTCTCCAACTATATCATAAGTAGCGTGGTATCAAGGGTTTAACATATCTTGTTCATCATGATAATATTTTCTATTTCTGTAATAGTGACTATTGCCACATAACAAATACTTAGTGAAATAACACAGTTTCTACAAGATGTTATGTGCATGTACATGTGTCAGGGAAGAAAGATATTAGAAGGTTTCTGTGCAGTCCAGATGGACTGGTGCTTGACTGCCACTGACTTGTCTGCCCATCAACTCTCCTCATGGTCTAGAATTTCACAATCTTCCTAAGCAAAGTTACACTAGGTTTAAATCAATAGGCATCAGAAGAAAACTGGAAGATGCACTAGACTGGTAGCTCTCAGGTCTATGCATGTACCAGTCACCCAAAGACTTGCTAATGCTAAGTGTTGGTGTTCCACAGGTCTGCCAGGGGTCTGAGAATGTGCACCTCTAAAAGAAAATGCAAATGGTCTGGGGACCACATCTTGGTACCCAGTACTTTAGATCATTTCTGCATCCCTATCCTGGGAGCATCTTGCCCACTGTATTGCGTGACTTGGGTTTGGAAAGACCCTAGGCAAGTAGAAGGTTTTTTTATTTAAGCAGCTCAACACCACTCCACTTGCCAGAAAATGTTACAGGATCACAATTTAAAATGAGCTTTGCTCACTGCATTCAGCTAATTCCAGTGAAGAGTTTAGGCCTGTTTAAAGAGTTCACTTTATAGTCAGTACTAGCAAAAATAAAAATAAACCATATCTTTCTTTAATTGGCATGTCTAACTGGAAACAGAAAAACAGGATATGAAGACCAGAGTCAGAACAGTGAAATTTTAAAAAATGAAAGAAAGAAAATAAATGAAGAAGAAGAGGAAGAGGAGGAGGAGAAGGGAGGAGGGGAAGGAGGAGGACTGAGGAGGAGGAAGTGAAAAGGGGCTGTCCTTATTTTGGGCCAGGACTCTTATGCATGATAACATTGGAGGAATCAGACTGATTTCCTTGGAATAGAGGAAGAAATCACAGGACAAATAATCCTCGGACAGTGGTGGTCTTCCTCTGTGGCTCCCACTGGCATGGTTCTTGATCAAAACTAGCTGCCCGCTGCACTTATTTCCGAGGGTGATCTGCAGGTAGGTCCAATGTGAGAGTCAGACAGAATGTCCTGGTGGGTCTCTACCTTTGCTATCTACAGCATCCATTCAGGAGGTGGTGGATATGGAATGCTATTCCAGAAAAGGAAACTTGTCAAGATCTACTGACCACTCCCCTTCTACCTGACCCACCTTAAACAAATTTGGCCATATTTTGATGTGGAATCATTTCTGCATTACACTATACTTTCCTAAGTATTTTTCAACAACAAATGTTGCTTATGGTTCCAAGAATAGAACATCTCCTATGGCAGAAGATTAACAAAGCCAATTATTAGAGAATATAAAATTAATTTACCAGCTGATTTAACTGACTGGCTGATCTAGCAGAGCATTGAATCTCTCTCTAGTTAAGGAAGTTTTATTTCTATTGGTTACAATACGCTTAGGAATTTTCTTCAGATTATTCTAATTCTGAAATAGTCTTCTAAGCCCTTTTCATTCTGACATTCTGGTAGCTAGTTCTCAGAAATACCATCTTAATTCTGCTAATTGTATTTACTGATGATCCTAACATAACTACTTTATTTCTCCTGGTCCCCAAGCTCCCTTAAGTGGTAATGGACTGACCTTTATCTCCAGTAGAGGCTATATCAACTAGAAGCTGTCCTGCGTTTTTGCATTCCTTTCTTTCCAGCACCTGAATTTGAACTGTTCGTGTTGTTCTCAGCTTAAAAACACAAATGCCCTTGTTAACTGCTTGGTAATAACACTTTCCAGTTCACAGAGTGTTTTTAATGCTGAAGAGTGGGCTTAGCTCACGAAGTGATATGCCAGAGGTACTGCCAGAATTGTACAATGCCAAAGTCTCCCCAGGCTGCCCCTTCTAGGTGATACAGAGTCTAAGACATGCCACCAATAGACTTCAGAACACTAGCTTGGTAGAAAATAAAAACATGGACTCTGAACACTACACAACCCTCTGGTTAAACACGCTCAAGATCTTTTTCAATATTAAGCAAAGTGCATGAGTGTTTAGTCAACTCTGTAAACCCCCACATCTCAGCAACATTAACGCTGAAGTGGTATCTAAGGGCCTATTCAAAGCAACTCTGGAAAATGTTTCTTGCACAAAAAAACAACTCTCCAAGCAGGATAGCAAGGCTCTACCATTCCATTGTTGTTGTTGTTGTGCTCATTTTGGCAATCAATAAAAAGCAAATTGCAAGTTGAATTCTACTAGACTCATTTTTTCTAAGTGTTTTAAGCCTAAGCAGCTTAAAACAAAAGTTCAATTGTGTGTGTGTGTGTGTGTGTGTGTGTGTGTGTGTGTGTGTTTGTGTTACTATTAGTAGTAGTAGATGCACAGATGGTTGCAGGCTCCTTGCTGTACATTTAGAAGCCAATCTGGCCCAGACACACTGGAAGAGACCTCAAGTCCCTGTTGTTGAACTGCGTTCCAGCGCCTTCTTTGCCTCCATCCAATTCCACAGCAGTGTAGGGCTTATCCTGACAACTTTAGAGCTTTCTTCTGCCCCAAGTGGAAGGACTCCTTTGTGTGGCTGCCTCTTACCTCACATAAAGAACTCTGCAAAAGCAGATGCATTGAATAATAAAGGGATTCAGTTCAGAAGCACCGTAGACTTTTCATGGAGCCAACTGAAATTTGGTCCCTCACATATTTAAAGAATTCCCAAACTGAAGATAAGACTTGAATGGTGTCTGTAGATGGAAGAGTTTACAATGACAATTAAAATTCCTGGTAACCAGAGATAATTGGGTGGCATTAGGGCATTTGGAAGCAGAAACCAGAAGGAAGTTATGTTCTGAGGTTTAATAAACAAATAATCTGGGAGCAAGGACACTAAATTTAATAACATATATTTAGTCCTAATGAGTCAATGGAGCAGATAAATGTGACAGAGCCATGGGAATTGTGGCTTATATTTCAGGCTCTAGCTTCCAGAAGTACCAAAGGATACATTTTGTAGGTTGAGTTTCCCAGGCATAATGAGGGAGATTGAGACAAACTGCTCAAGCTTTCTTCTAGCTTTTAGGTCTGCTTACAACAGTTCAAATGCATGATTCTGCTGCCACCATTTCAAAGCATCCACATTGGTGTCTGTAAACTATAAATAAGAATACAGATAGCATTACTGGGTTTTCTTTTCTTTACTCTTTAATATTATGGTGGGACCTTGGGTCCGAGAACCAATAGAATCTTAGGCACAGCCAACAGATTAAGATAAGTCTTCCAGATCCTTCCATTTTACTCTGTTGGCGTGCAACTACAGCTAGCAGATCCTGTGCAGTCATGAAGAGATGAAAAACAGTGGTAAGAAAGGAAGAGTCTTTGCCCAACCTAGACCAAAGGCCGACCCTTCGGGTCACTCTAGCCATGCAGACTGTAAGTATCTCATCTCCTGAACTCACTGCAGCATCCAACCATCCTAGGCTTTAGCCAATCACTGAGAACTTGTCTTTGACACTGAATCTGAGTTCTTCGTATAGGACTCTAAACCAACCAGCAAAAGAAGTTAGATCCAAAGCCTCATTGGTTACTAGTGGGGACCAAGGGTAGCCTCTGGTATGCGGTTTACACTGTCACATGACATCAGTGGGAAAAACCGTCCTTGAGTGGCATGGTCACTGCATATTTGAGTGTGTGCCTGAGGTGTGCATTCATCTCCTGAATGTCTGCTACTCTCAAAGCACGCCAGAATCCACAACAGTCTTACAGTGTGGTTTCCTCAGTTTCAACAAATGCCGAGCTCTGGTGATTTCAGGAGGAAAGGAAATTATCTTTTTCATATCATTCAGTCAGCTAGCCATAGGTCTGACTTAATCCCAAGCAAAGACCTGATGCCCTCCCATTTATTATTCTCCTGACATATACATATTGTGTTTTTCCAGTGAAGTGTATGTAACCTGCTGAATCCAAGGAACAATATGCTTCAAAGAGTACAATCACTCACAAATACTGAACAAATGCTGATACACACACACACACACACACACACACACACACACACACCCCTCCCAAACATGTTTACATCTCTAGCATGTTGCAGAACATGTTCCAGTTCTCCCTATTGACTTCTGATCTGCACCTCTTCAAAGCACCTGCTTCCCCTTGGCAGCAGCACCCCCAGATGCAAGGTTCCTGGGAGGAGCACCCCACCAGCATCATCTGTTCTCTCTGGCAGATCTCAGTGTGCTGATGTGTGGACTGTGCCAGTTTCATCAACTTCCCTTTTTTTTTTTTTTTTTTTTAGAGAAAATATTTTTTTTTCTCACATAATAAATCCTGATTATGTTTCTCCCCTCTACTCATCCCAGCTCCTCCTCACTTCACCTCTCATCCAGATCCATCCCCTTTCTGTCTACTACAAAACAAAAGGGCTTCTATGGGGTAATATAATAAATATAATATAATATAAATGTAATATAAAATATAAGAAAAAAACTAACACATCAGAATTGGACAAAACAAACAATCAGAAGGAAAGGAGTCCAAGAGAAGGCACAAGAAACAGAAATCCACTTGTTTCTACACTCAGGAATCCCATAAAAACACTAAATTGAAAATTATAAAACAAAAGATCTTTAGGATAAAAAGAGAAAAGCGTGCACGTGCGCATGTGTGTGTGTGTGTGTGTGTGTGTGTGTGTGTGTAGAGTACAACTAAAATAAAAAGGAATAAGATAAAATTAGAAAAGGAAAATCCCTGACACATTATCATGAGACAAGGAACCCTCAAAGATGCTATTGTGTTTGTTCTCTGTTAGCCATCTACTGCTGGGCATGCAGAATAGTTTGTTTCCTCTTTGAGACTCCCTTGGAGGAAACCAAATTTTCATTTGTAAGTGATTATCATTTGAAGATTGCTTCTCGGTCAGGGATGAGGGCACGTGTCCACTTCTTTCAACGGTAGGGCCTCATCTGGTGCAGACTGGTGCAGGCCCTGTGCATACTGTCTAAGTCTCTATGACTTAATGTGCATGTTGATCGTGTTGATTTTGAGGGCCTTATTTTCTTGGTATCCTCCATCCCCTTTGGCTCTTACACTCTTTCCATCTCCATGTCCTTCTCTGAGGGGATCCTTGAGCCCCAAGGAGAGATCTGATGGAGACATCCGGTTTAGGGCTGAGTGTTCCAAGGTCTCTCATTCTCTACATGTTGTCTGCCTGTGGGTTTCTATATTTGTTTTCATCTGCTACAGGAGGCGGCTCCTCTGCAGTTATATCACCTTTCTCTCTCCGTGCAAATGTGGCAAAGGAAGGGAGTTCTATGGACTGTACTTCTAAACCAAAAGGAACCAAACCACAGGTACAGTGAATTTCACTTGATATAATGGAGGAAAGAGAGGAGTTTTCTGTACTCTTAAGTAAGGTAGTACATTCTATTTACAAATCAAGGGTTGGTGAACACTGACAGACAGATGCGTAAGCTCTTCTGGGCTAGGGCTGAACTCTTAGTAATTCTGCTATACATTGAGATCGCACATGTTTGCATCTAAAAACCCAATGATGGGGTTCTTTTAGACAAAGAGCCATTGTTTGTGGTTTTGACCTCAGAGTCTCTTGGGCTTCTGTGGTTCTAGGCAGAAATGGTAATTCAATCAGCTCAACTGCACACAAAATAGGAAATGATTCTTGCAAATGTCTCAGTTTCAAACGTATTCAATCCCTATTTAAAACAATTTTGTCCAATTTTCATGGGGACTAAATTTTAATGTCTTGCATTTACTTAGCTATGAAAGCAAAGCACTAGTGTTCTATAGTAGGTTTATATTTAAAAAGTCAAGCCCCACCCAATCTTTAAAATTCAACTTTCCTATGTGCATCTTCTTGGTCACTATGCTCAAAGTACATAATATGCTCCAAACATCTTCATGAGTTCTTTGATTCAAGAAAATGCAAGATGGACAATAGAGCAATCTTCCAGAATGAACTGGTGTAGAAACTGAATGTCATTTACATGTAGGTACATTGGTAGTAGTCTTAGGTACCTAGACATAAGTCCCATACTTCATATTATTTTCTAAGTATTAATTTATTGCTAAAGATGAACTTTGTCTTAAGTTTCCAAAACTGTTCGAAATTTAAATGGGTGGTGATAATTTAGTCAACACTGAAAGATGTGATGGGTTGGTGGGCACATCCCATAGCTAGTGTATCTCAGAAGTTCTATATGTGATTTGCAGAAGAATTGAGTGTCCCATCAGTGAGAAAGACACAGATGTGACCAAGTGCTTTAATTCTTCCCTCATATTCTCTCCTTGTCCATGCCTACTGCTAGGATCTCAAGGAGAGGCTTGTTTCCTCTGGGGCTCTGTAGCTGTTAGAAAGATTTTGTTGTTTCCCAAATTATTTAATAAAAATTACATGATGCCAGTGGATCTCTGGATATATGTGAGTTTGAGACCAGCCTGATCTATGAAGTGAGTTCTAGGACAGCCAGGGCTGTTACACAGAGAAACCTTGTCTCAAAAAACACAAACAAAAAGAAAGAAAGGAAGAGAGAGAAAGAGAGAGAGGGAGAGGGGGGAGGGGAGAGGAGGGGAGGTCATGTGATAGTAATTCAGATATTAGTATACATTTTTATCAGTTCAAATTCATCATATATTGTTGGCCCTCCTGTGACCTCCTAGAATCATATAGCGAGCCCTTTGTTGGGTGTAATGGAAACTTCAAAGGGTGATGGTTCTCTGAAGATTTTACATGACTGCTTTACCAGACCTGCATATCCAACCTCTGGGTTTTTTATGAGAGAATAAAATCTTCAAGGCATGGGCCTTAGTTTAGATTTTCTTTCCATGTAGCAAAAGTCAGTTCCTAACCGAACAAGCTGTGCTCCCACTCCTCCAAAATATCTGCGAGCTGCACTGCTTCCTGTGTTCCAGGAGGTGTGCTGGAAAAGGAGCCATGCATGGAGAGGATGAGGAAACCGGGGCTCTGCGAGTCTCCTCCCTCATGCTGCCTTTTTGAACTCTGTCACTGAGGGTCTTAGAGCTTTGCAATAAGAAAAGGCCAAGCTAACATTTACTTCCCCAGGGCTAAAGGGAAAAGAGGGAGATGCAAAATTGAAAGATGGGAAAGGAGGGGTAAATACATATAAAGGAAATAAGTCACGTGTCACTTGAGTTGCAATAGAATTTTTGAGGGGTGTGTGTGTGTGTGTGTGTGTGTGTGTGTGTGTGTGTATTACATCTGATGATCAATATCCTGTAGAAATTTCATAGTGTTAGATATGCAGAGATGAAATGAATGTACAAGGACAAAAACAATTGAGGTGCTCTGTTTCTCCCCAAATTGTTAGCTAATCCCTGCTCCAACATTTTCCGAGATGGGCTCTGCCTCTGCATACAAAACGTTCCTGTTCACCTGTGGGTAGTACTGACTTTCCCCTTGTGAATTAGGACCTTGTTACTTGTTTTTAGCTCCTAGCACCTACCAACAAACTGCAGAGTCTTTTTCCTTTTCAGGGACATGGGTGAAGACAATGGAAGAGCAGAGCTCTGCTCTGGTCCAGGCATTGGTAACCTGCCTTAAAGAGGTACCGGACATGTAATAGTTTTTCAATAAGTGTCTGTTGACTGGAACAATTTGAAGAGAGTGGGGGTTTATGCATTTTTTAAAAAAATGTTTTAAGCCATCGTAACATTTTTAATTTTTTTTATTTAGCCCAGACTCACTAGATTATTAGTTTATTTCACATCATCTTATGACTAGATTTGCTTGGGTTATGTTTCACTTTCTAACAGTGAAAGAAAGCTATTTACATCTCATGCTAGTATCTTGACAAAGAAATGAGATAGCAAATGACAATACCCTTTGACTAATTCTTGATAAGCATCCTGGAATCCCATCAAATCTCTTTAAATGCCTTCTCTGAATGACAGCTTGTCAGTTACCAGGAGACCATCACCATTGCTAACCCTACTGCACTCTTCCCAAGATTCCCTTATCAAACTAGAGTCTGTGATTTCTACACCCACACCACATGTGCTTATCACATCTCTTCAACATTCTTGCTGCTCCCCTCAGACAAGTCCTACATTGTCAAACCCCTTCCAAAACCTAGCTTCCATTTGGAGAGAATGTTCCAGGTAATGTGCCTCCAGTATAGCACAGAGAGAGAGAGACTCTCAACTCCCTTTCTCCATACCTTCTTTCTATTTATGACTCCTGTGAGATATTTTCTTCAGCTTGTATGTTTTCTCTCATAGCCTAAATATTATGGATAAGGAATGAATAGCAAAAATTGACATTTAATACTTGCTTCAGTCTAATCCTTACCAGCTCAGCTGAGAGGAAGCAGCCTGACCCCTGAAGGGCAGGAAGAAAGCAGGGCTATGAACAGCAGGAAGTAAGGAGCCATCCCAGGAAGTGTCCTGATGGGAAGGAGGAAACTTGGTCTCCTTATACAGTGTAATTACTTGCAAATTATCATGTGTTCTGCAAACACACCTTCCATAAGCAACCAGGCTGCTCACTCAGTATGTGGTGGTCTCCACAAGGTACCAAGCATCTGGAGGAAGAGAGGTTAAAAGTCACCCAGATGTTTGAGGAAAGCTAGGGTTGATAGTATAGTAAGGCACAGCACAGCTGTCAGTGTTCTTTTTTTTTTACACTATTACAAGAACTCATGGATGGAACTTTCTGTTTTTCCTTTATATCAGCTTAATATTCAGGGAGAGAGAGAGAGAGAGAGAGAGAGAGAGAGAGAGAGAGAGAGAGAGAGAGAGAGAGAGAGAGAGAGAGAGAGAGAGAGAGAGA
>CABHPP010141742.1:11646-40923 GCA_902168425.1 Peromyscus attwateri
AGAGAGAGAGAGAGAGAGAGAGAGAGAGAGAGAGAGAGAGAGAGAGATATCTTATCATGGAAGGTATAGTGTGAGAGAGTGAGTCACACAGTAAACCCTTCTGTCCATATATCTTTACTTGCAAGTGTTCATTGCAAAGAGTCATTGATTTGGTTCAAGGCCTCTAGTTTCTTCTATATTATCAATGCTGGGCTCTCGCTGAAACTCCTCTTCTATACCCTGCTGTTGCCCTGTGTTGTAGAAATCCTGCAGCTTTGGGTGGGCAGGACCAGTCCCTTCACATGCTCCAGCAGATCACAGATGAGGAGGATGTTGGGGTGGGCCAACACAGAACCCCGGTTCTGAGTCTGAGTAGTTGCAGGGTTGGTCAGCCTGCCAGCTCTCCCTTGCCCTCACCACCAGGGTGAGCTCTCCTGCATTGTCCTGGCAAATTCACCCCTTACAGTGATGAGCAAGGGGCAGGGCCAGTTCTCCTGTTTTCATGTCCTCAGGGTCCCAATCTCCCACACCTGCACCTTCAGGGTCAGCTCTACTGTGTTGTCGAGGCATGGCATAGGGGACACTCTCCCAAGTGCTGCAGCTGATGAGGGGCAGAGACAGTTATCCTGCTCTTATGACCTCAGGGCCTGCTCTTCCACCTGCCTCAGTGTTGATGGGTGAGGGGTAGAGGGCATCTCTCCCCATCCCATGCCACACATGACGGATGAGTAGTAGGGACAGCTCTCCCGTGCTCACAACTTCAGGGCTGGCTCACCCACACCTCCACCAACAGGACTGGCTCTAGTGTATCACCCACACAAGGTGCAGGACCTGCTCCAAAACTTTTCTTATATGTACCAGAAGTACATTGTCTTCCCTAAAAACAAACAAGGCTCCGATTCTCACTTTAAATTGCCTCATCACCACTCCCTGATTCTCATGCATGGTTCTTGGAATCTGGGAAGACAGAGAGCTGAATTGTGATGGAGCAGCACTAAGGGTATTGCCTTTTATAGAAATGTAGCTCCTAAGGCTGTTCAGACAGCGAACTATAATATTCAAATTCTGTATTTCTGTGTATTTCCAGTTAGTAGATGGAGAGAGAATAGAGAAGACTATGTGGGTGAGTTTCTGCAAATATGCCTTTCTTTCAAAAAGTGTAGAGATTTCCTTTACACCCTGCATTATGGTTGATCTTGCAAAGAAAGAGAACTGCATGTGAAAATCAATGTGACTTTTTTTTTTTTTATCATGAAAACTCTGCGATAACTAGGAAATTTCTAATTCTCTGAGGACTGGGGAAGTTAAATGAATATATTTCTTTGAATTAAAATCTAAAAATTCACAGCACCACCTATTGGTTTCAAAATAAGTTTTATGTTTTCTTCATGTGCTAATTATGAAGGAAAAAATTAAAAATATTATTCTTTTGAAAAATGTGACTTTTTAAATAACTGTGGTGATGGTATGGAAATATCACAAAGAAAGCACACATTCAGGAGATGTGGCAACATGATTTGTAAAGATAAACACAGATCAACATGAGCGTATACTCAGAAAGTCAAATGGAATATGGAATTTCATTCGTACGTTGCTTGTATCAAGTTATACTGTTTTGTTTTGTTTTGTTTTGTTTTGAAAGCTCCCCTTTCAGCGTAGTTTTGAAGTTGATGAAGCTGCACTTTCTCCACCGTACAACTGGAACAGAAATTGTACTTGATTTCTCCCTTCACATCATCTCCTAAAACCTAGGAAAGATATTGCGGTTGCAAGTCAATGAACTCTCACAGTATTGGCTATTTCTGAACCTCCTTCACAGGGGCCCTTTAAAAGTCAGCCTCCATCACCAGATAATAGCCTCCTATGCATCCCAGACATACACCCTTTCTACACGGTGCTCACCATGAGCATCTTTATCCAGAACCCAGGAACGTTTCTAGAGAAATAGGAGGAAGGAAACCCTCTCTGCTTTCCCACACACTGGGGAGCATAGAGACTCTTTATTATAGAGGATAGTTTATGCAAATTCCTTTCCCCACCCCTGGGACAGCTAGGTGTCACAGTGGAACTCCTTCAAATTTACCAAAGAACTTGGGAATATACTTTTCTTCCAATCTGATTCTTTTCTTTTCCTTTTGTGTGGATTATGTGTTTAAATCTAGTTTTGCTTTTGTTTTTGTTTTGCTTTTAGATTTAAAGTAAAATAAAACTCTAGAAACACTGAAATGTGAGCATCCTGGCCCTCACCATGTCCATCGTCTAATGATTTGGAAAACTAAACTCTGTACGGGAGCTTTGGGGTGGGATGGAAGGAAAACTTGCCTCATTAGGCGCCACACTAAACAATATTAAACGGTTTGTTTTCATTTACCTTTCCAAAATTGCAACAGGCATTCAAATAGGAAGAATGTCTGTATCTGAGAGCAGAGGAGAAGCTGCCGAACATCTCAGAAACAGCACGGGGCTCTTAGAGAGTTGATCACAAGAAATTAGAATCAGACTTGTTTAAGGGAAAGAATTGGTAGGCTCAACTAATAAAATTACATTTAGCAACTCAAAAACTGTTAAGTTAGAAATTTCATGATTCAATCTAATATTAAATAAAGAAAAATGCTTCAACCATATTTAGAAACAAAAGTGAGAAAGAGAGGAAAAGAGCCAGGCAGGCTTTCTAACTCTAAACTGTCAAAGCAGCTCATCCTAGCTCCCTCCCTGCTCGGCTCAGATTTCTAACCTTGAGTATTTCAACCAAAAGCTTCACTTCTCACCAACGCATCTGACGGGTAGTTAAAAATGCCTGTATTTCCAACTACCTGATTTCAGCAGCACAGAATTCAAGATGGAGCCCATGGTCTTTTTTGTGGATTTTTTAAAAATTGCTATTTTGTCTTGGTTTTTTTTTGTTTTGTTTTTTTTTTTCATATTTAAGGTCAGGAACATCCACGGTCTGATTAGACTGAGGACCCTTTAAGTCGTGTCTCGTTTCACACCCTGCCCCCTAGTATTTCCAAACAGGCTTCTCACCAAGCAGCCTCCACACCCTCCCTGCGGGTCTCGCTCTCAGAGCAAGCCATAATCACAAGCTTCCATGCCCTGGCTGGCTTTTTGGCTCAGCAGGACAGTTCCACTGCCAAGTTCTATGCCGAGTTCTTCATGGGTTTATCCTTACATGCACCTTAGTGACCTAATGCATTTCATCTCTTCTCATGTCCTCTTGCTGCTGTCCAGACAACAAAATGTCTGCATCTAAAAGGAAGAAAGCCCCTGACATATTTTTGCCTTTTTCTCTAACAAACCTACTCGTGAAGAAAAGCATGTTAGCAATAAAAAAAAAAAAAAGGAAAACCTGGGGTCAGCTGAGGCTGTAAGAGGCAGCCCAGCTGAAGTTTAAAGAGGCAACTCTTGTGATGATTCCTGGGGAAATGGGAGACGTTCATTTCAAAATATATAACACAAAATCTGCCCCCAAACAGACCAAAAATTTAGCTTAAACCTACCAGTTTTACTTTTAAACATAAAGCAAGGAAATTAGGGAAGTCTGCTCCATTTCTCTTTAATAACGGACATTAGCAGAGTGCTTTGGGAACACAACCCTTTTTATGGAGTAAGAACCAGCAATTTTAAAACAAGAAATATGTGTGGGAATGGTGTTTATTTTTGTATCCTTAAATGCACATGCGGTGATTATTAATATTTACATACAGATACACGTATGGAAATCATTGTCTCGAAAAGTGGTTAGAATCTAGAAACAATTGGCAGACACAGAAAGGAAAACTGAGAATGGTCCAGTCTCCCAAACTCTCCCAAAGGACATTCTGCCCAGTAATGAGAAGGCTGATAACACAGCAATGGTTGTGAAAGCCCTGTAGGAAGGAGAAGATACTTTGGGATTTTTATGGATTCTTGTGTACGATTTGGAGAGCTAAGTTCTTTTCAAATAGACTTTGTATGTACAAAAATCAACTGACAGCTTCAGGTGCAGGATAGGTGTTGCATGTCAGAATCTTGGCAACTGGAGATAGCTGTATTCCTTGAGGGTTGTTTGCTGGATGGAGGAAGAGACAGAGAGCCTTCCCTGCTGAAGAGACATCCCCACCACAAATGTGCCACTGTCCACTATGGAGACTGTGTTTTATTCCAACTCTGCAAGATTTGGGGTGGTTTTTATCCAGCTCATCGTGCACAACATGGAGTATTCTCTTGTTTGGGTACATCAAGCAAGAAAAAATCCAAACCAAAACAAAAAGACGCACACAATCAACACACACACAAAACAGGATTGTGCTCCTTTGTTTTGCGTTTTCTGTAACCCAGATTGCGGCAATTATCTCTCTGGCTTTACAAGCCTTTTCTTTCATTCTAAAGGCAGTTTTTGGAATCACGTTACACTTAACTCAGTTTAACAAATAAGAGTAGTCTGGCAAAATGGCACCATGTGCTTTCCACAAATATCTGTGGTATAGGCAAGCTCTCAGTGTTTTTATTATGCCCAAGCTTCTTCAGTTTAAAGCAAATAGAAAAACGCAAAGAAAGGGAAAGCTCAGACTTGGGGACTTGGAGTGTGTTGGGGGCACTTTCTGTACCAGAGGGAGAAGGGGGAAAAGATGCATTTTAAAAATAACTAGGGAGGAAAGAGCAAAGAGAGGTTTGGAAGCATTAGCAGAGCACGTTTACCCTGGCGTGAGCTACAGGCTAATGATAGAATAATGGCATCTGGCAGGGGAGCCCCGAAAGGCTGACAATGAGCACACTGTAGCCTGTGCAGCCTCACACTTCTGCCTGCTCTGTAGTCAGGACAAAGAATTGCAGGACAGAGGCAAAGTAAAGAGGGTGAAAGGGAGTCTGCGCTAAACTTTGCTATAATACAAATATACATACACGGCACTACAGATGTTCCTCATTGGTGAAGGCTGGCACATAATCATGCTATGTGCTTCATAATATTTTAATGAGCCTTTTCTCTAAATAGCAATGAAAATGAACAATAAGAAGCTCTTAGGGAGGGAAAGTTGGTACGTTTATTTGTGTGTGTGTGTGTGTGTGTGTGTGTGTGTGTGTGTCTATGGGGAAAAAATTCTCATAATAGGTTATATTAGAATGGCAGAAAAAAAAACACTAGTCTGGGTTTAATAAAATTGTATTGAGTCTAAACTATGCTTTCTGAAGCTGGTTTCTTTTTGTTTCTAACTTCAGCAATTCATTCAGGCTAACGGAATAACAAAACAGGGGTTAGAGTGTAATTCTGGTGGAGACTTTTTCTCCCTCTCACTCTTTTCTCACTCTCTTTTTAAGATTAAAAACAAACAAACAACAAGGAAAAAAACTCATCAAGTGGAAGAGTTAGGACAATGCGTTAATATATTGTGCCAATTAAAGCCCTGAAATAAATAACAAACCACTTAATGTGTGTTGTAAATGTCGTGCTGATTTAAGCATTGTTACACAAAGATTACATCTCTTTAGCGGCTAGATGACTGGAGGGGGTGGGGGGGGGGTTTTTCTTTTTTTCTTTTTTTTTTTTTGTTTTTTTAAATTTTGTTATAGAATAAATTCCCAAATGAAGATTAGTCAAAAATTGTTACCTACCATAATCAATCAGTTTTTAGCATTACTATTCTCACAATGGAAATATTCTTTTTGTCCATGGTCAGTATGACATTTAAAACCACTGCAGTAAAAAAAAAAAAAAAATAAGCTATAACAAAATCAGAGTAAGCGTCTTGGTTGAGACATAACTGCTGCGATGGCTCCTTTACAAAGACTTTTCTAAGTTCATAGGGTGAACAGAGTGAGACAATTTAGTATTTGAAGTTGTAAGTACCATTGCCACGATGAGAAAGGCTGCTGGAGTTTGCTATCTGGATGCTGTGCTGTATTGACACTAGCTCCCTAATTCCTATCTCTCAAGTAGTTGATGTTTCTACCACGGAGAGACATTCTTTCCCTGTTTCCCCAATTTTGTATGTCCCGTCATGGCAAACACTTGATCAGTGGGAGCAAACGCCCACCACTTTATTTTATTCTATCCTGTCTTAATGTAAGGCAGTAACAAAGTGGGCCGTGTGTGTGTGTGTGTGTGTGTGTGTGTGTGTGTGTGTGTGTACATATGTATGTGCATATGTATATATAATTTGAAACAACTTTTTAAAAGAAGTTTATGCAGTATTGCTTTAAGACAGCTTAATTGCCAATCCTTCCATAGCTGTCTTTCTTTAGAACGTAAAATTATGTTAATACAGAAGAGTGAAGACCACAACAAAAATTTGCCATGCCCTCAAAAATCGGAATTTAAGTGAAATTGAATTATGATGAGTAGAGTTAGGTGTCAACTTTATTTTAATTTTTAATTATTTTAGAAGTAGATACTCTGTGCATGACAGTTTTGTTAACTTAATTGGCCAGAATATATAAACAATCTGAGTATCACTCATTGCTAAACCAGATGAATGTCCTGCACAAAGATCTTAATATATAAATGGAAACGGACATTTTTAAAGTTGTCTGTATATATGGGTAACTTTCTAAAAGAGATAAAAATGGGCTTTCTCATACCTTTTGATAATTATATATAATTTTCTAAATAAAGCAGGTTAATAGGAAGGTATCCAAGTACACAGCAACAGAAACATTTACGGAATATGAAAAGCAAGGACTCCAGAACTGGCTATGTGAACTCAGCCCTAGGCTTGGCCACCGGAGAACTATGTAGTCTTGGGCAAGCTCCTCATCCTCCCTCCTAGGTCTCTTCCCTTACCAGCTGAACTAGATAGAAATTTGTAGTCCTGGAGTCTTGGATTCAGCTCCAGTACAGTAATAGAGAATGGCTTTGTGATTTTCATTTAGTCTGATGGACTTTTTCTTTACTTGTTTTCAGGTGTAAAGTTGAAAAACCATTTGCTCCGAGTCTGGTCATCTATAGAACAAGAAACCTTTTAAGATAATTCAAAACTTCATGGAAGGTGTTTAACGAAACTACTAGGAAAAAGTGATGCTAGGAATTGACCGACAGGACACAGGAAATGAGATGAGAGCCCTAGAGACTTCACCATCTGCATGTTTACAGCCTGATGTCCTATGTCTGTCTCAACAAGGAACCTCAGCAAATTCTGTTAGGATCCTGTGTAAATGCCTGTTTCTCAGGCTGCGTGTGCAGTCTCTCATAGGTAGAGCCGTTGTGAGAATTCTGCTGTTCACAACTGCTGTGCCACAGACCACAAATGGTTTCAGGGATATATGGCTTCCTCTCTCTGGGTGACCGGGCTTTTTAACTCTCTTGGGTATTTTAATCCCTTTCATAAAATTAAATTAATACTTATTTTTTAAAAACCAACAAGCATGGAGTTGTTCTTGGGAGCTGAAGCTGTGTGTCTCTTTTGACTGATACCCCAGTGGCTGACCATTGTTGTGATATTATTCAAAAACAAAGTGCCTCTCATCAGGGTGTGCATGGAAAACAAAAGATCGTGGAGCTGCTGTTTCTTAGACACCAGCATCAATGATTTGTATTGATGAATGTTGAAGATAATTTATATTATTATTTAAGGGCAATGACACCTACCTGGCTCCACTCATAATTCTGTCTACCTACCCCGAGGGACTCTCTATGCATTATGAACTCACATTTCCCTTACCAAACCCTGAAATTTCAGTCTATGCTATATCTTAAAAAAACAGCACAGAGCCATGGAGAACACCCTATACAGATGTAATACAGCCAAGGCTGGGCTTAAGAACCTAGACCCAAGCGGCCATGCCATGAGCCAGCTCCAACAAGAAAGCACATCACATTTTATAATTAGAGCCAAAAGCACTTCCCAGCCAGATGTTGGGATGTAGGATGTCCTAATCAGATGTAGCGCCCATCTCTTGGCCACAAGCTAGTTCAGTGCTTTACAGTTGGAATTACAGTTTACCAGCTTGTTCTGATTTGAATTTCCCAAAGACCTTGAGGGTAAAGGGAACCCGTATTTTTTGAAGTGCACACTAGCACTTCTTTCTCTTGCCTGCCATTGCTAAGTGAGGAATCTGGCTCACTTCTAAGGGAGGTAACTCTCCAATACTCACATACCAGCAAACTAGAACACAGGGGGAATAAACAAGCACCATACTAGCTGCTCTAACAACACAGTCGAGATTTCCCCACATTTGGAGTTCTCTCGAAGGAGTAGAGCTGTGCCTTCACTACAGCTTTCAAGAGGACTCTACCAACCAGCCACAGCCATTGCTAGTTCAGTGAGTAAAACCCTCAAATATGACCTCGGAGGGACCAACTCCTTCACAGACATAATGGCTCTGCTGGACTTGAGCTGTCCAGATGGCCGTCCCACCTTTCCAACCACACCTCCTTTTATTAAGTAAGGGAAACATTTGATTAAAAACAAAAAAAAATGAACTGTGATTTTGGCTCTGTGGGTGAAGATTGAAATAGTAAATGGAGTTGAGGGTGAAGTTTTAGTATTGCCAGCTTTATATTGCTTTCCATAACATAAGTAAAGGGATAAAAATATCCAAAACACATTTTATATATAAATGTCTTTTTAATGTATGCCATAAGAAAAAGAATGATAACGCCAATAGTATTAAGGAGAACTAATAGAAATTATGGCTCTCTGTTGCTCTCATCTATCTATAGATCCATACTTTAATAGCCTCACTTCCCGGTTTGAAATGGCTTAAAGTGAGATACTTGGCACCGAAGTCTTGATGACCATTGTAATATTTCACAAACTCAAACCCTAGCAAAAGGAACTGTAGGCTGCACGGGATGTGCTGTGACACACACATACAGACTACATCTTGTATGTCACATTTGGCCAGAGCCAGGGGCTAGGCTTTCCTTCTCAGTTCTTCACTGGAAATTTGATTTTGAGAAGTGACATCAAATTCAAATGACTTTGAACGCTCATTTCCTCACTTAAGAACGGACTGAATCAAAGAGAAATACTTAAGTGTTTTGAGCCTCCATTTCATATGAATAATAGTTCCTGTCTTGGTGAGTTGCAAGGATTAAGGAAAAACTGTACAAAGGAAATTAGGGATGATGCATGAGAGAGAGAACACCGAGAACAGAGGGTGAGGCTATTTCTTCCTGTGTCCTGACATGGATGTTCAAGGGAACAAGGGAGCATAGTGTGACAGCTTCAGTTTCAGCATAAAAAGGCAGCATACATGCCACTGAAGAGAAGTGCTCTGCACTTAGTTCTTGCTGTGGGAGAAGCCACTGGTCAATGTGATTCTCTATAAAATACTCAAATCTGTGCAATTCTAATTCTCTTTCAAGCAGTAAAAGGAGTCTTCGGGTATTGATCGAGTTGACCTGACCTCTATACAAAGTAACACACAAAAAGTCATTGGGACGCTGATGTTATTGTTATTACTGAAAAGATCATCTCCCACACACCCATCCGACTGTACAGTGTCCCACTGCTCGTCACTAATAGACTCTCAATAAAATCTGGAGAAAACGCTGTACAAGACGGCATCACTCAAAAACCTAGCATTGTGCGATACGCTGATTGTTCCCATTGCTGTGGGGAGGGGGCAGTGCTCCTGGGTGTGTTCCTAAACAACAACCTAAGAAAGAGCTAGAGAAAGCTGAGACACAGATGGCAAACGTCTGGGCTGTCCTTCCTGGCACAAGTGCACTTGTGACTGGCTCTCATGCAATGGCTTCAGCTGGGTGTGAGCCCAGAGCATAACAAATGACAGAGTGGGGAAGAGGTTTCCCATGGGGAGTATGGAGTTCAGAAGGCAGAATGAATCTGCAGACGAAACTTCCCTGTGCTATCTTGGAAACAAAACATAATCCTAGTCAACTGAGAAGAGGGCTGTCTGTCAGGCCTGTTGCTACAGCATAGTGTTTGCAAGTGCAATCTTCTATTCTCATTACATATTCCAACCGAACGGGCCACTAATTCTCTGTAACCAGAGAATCTAGCTTGGGTTTCTGTGAAGAGTGATGCTTACTCTAGACATTCCAGAACATGACTTGGTGAGTGTTTCAAAGAGAGCATGCTTAACTCTGTAGAAGAAAATACTTAAAACAAAACAAAAACATTTTATTTGTTCTGTCATAGTACAACCTGTGAAAGTCAATATGCCCCCTTCTACCATGGGGGACCCAAGTTCAAACTCAAGTCATCAGGCCTGGTGACTGGTTCCTTTACCCGCTGGGCCACCTTGCTGACCCAAGAAAATAGTTTCTGACAATTAAATCCACATGCTACCAGCCAGACATGGTGGTACGAGTCTGTAATCCTGGCACTCAGGGGTCTGAAGCAAGAGGATCAGCATGAGTTTGAATGCCGTATGGATTCTATAGGGATACCCTATTTCCAAAGCAATAGACAGGAGATAATATCACAAGGACTGAAAGAACAGGCATGTTAAGGAAACTGACATCCTAGAAAAGAGTTGGCATAGATGCCCAGGATTGTATTATAAAGAGGGTTGATCAAAGATTGAATGGGAGAAAGCAGAGTTGCTGCAAGGCTAGGATAATACAAGGCAAGCAACTATCCAGCAATGTTCACTCTCCAGCCATTCCACTCAGGCATGTGCTGCCATACACACAGGAGCGTGGTGCTAAAACATGGAATTCTGCACTGGGGACAGCTCATGCCTCCAGTGCCTGCAGGAGAGGCCTGGCTGGAGGGCAGACCTAAACAACAGCTAAACTACCAGTTTCCCATGGTCCCTGTCCACTTGGCTGTGGTGGAATTCTCCCCAAAGTTCCTACAGGCCAGATGATTGCAAATTTCTAGAAAAATATGGGGATCATTCATACCTGTCTTTAATCTCAGCTTCCTGGCTTAACTACTCTTAAAAAAGGTATCTTTTAGTTTAAAATATGTCTGAATTATGTTTACTGTCTTTGATCACAGAAAATGATGATGACACCTGCTGCTTCTAGGTTTCATCACCTAAATGCCCTCATCCCATTTTCCACTCAGCAACCATTGACTGCTACCGTACCTTTCCTTCCATGACCCTTTCTCTGGGGCTTTCCATGAATCCTGGAATTCTTACCTCTGTGTTTCTACAGGGTTGTGTACAGGTCCCTACTACAGAATATATGCAAAGTCAGTGACACCAGTGTAATGAAGACATGGAATCCCTTGTTGACAATAATTAAGAATTTCATTCATAATGGTGGCTCAGAGTATGAAAGCAAGGGTGGACTTTGTGAGCTGTGGCCCTTTTTGACTACGCAGATCTCACATGCAGGAAGACAACCTTACATGTGGCATGCAACCAGATTCTATGTGTCGTACTTCATATTGACTCTGAGCTACTAATCACCCAATGCCCTTAATATTTTTTAATAATTTGACCCAGAGTTCCAGTCTCTTCCCAGGACTTTAAATTCTTGGAACAAACATGTAAGACCAAGGGGAAGATTTGAAATGTGTTAGTTCACTGGCAGTTCTAGCTAAGACCCTTGAGACTTTCCTGTCACTCAAGTCCTCAGGTGTGTGTTCAGTTCTTCCTCAATTGTCAAGCCTGGTTTTCTGGTATTCTAACTGATCCTGAAACTTGCTGTCACTAGCCATCAAAGGACCTTGTAACTAGTCAGTATACCTCATTCTCATCTTTGCTACGAGTTAGTTCTTGGTCTAATTAACATTACAGCATAAATTCACCAAATATTGCATACCAAGAAAGTACAAAATACTTACATGCAGTATTTCACTTGATCCCCACACCAGGGTTTCCACTTTTCAGATGACAAAATGTACATCTGAGGTATCAAAGAACTTTCTTAAAGCTCCCCAGTTACTTAAGTTTGGGACCAAGATTTTCAGTCCTCATTTTTCTGACTCCCAAGGCTCTACTTTCCTACTTTTTCTACTTTCCTTTTTGTTTGGTGAGTTGTTTTGTTTTGTTTTGTTTTTCTTCCCTTCTTGTCCAGCACATCCCTGGGCACATCATAACCCCAGTAGCTGCACAATGAGAAGTAAATAAGTAGAAGGAATATTCATGTCCATTTCTGACTCTAGCACCAGCTCATAGCCAGTTCACAACAGTCTCTAATTTGAAAGACAAATGTGGGCCTTTCGCCACTCTCCTCATAAAACTTACTTGTCATTCCCTACTATGAAAACACTGACAGGCTTGCCATCTACTTCTGCCATTACCCAGGACACCAGCAATCTAAGTTTATTTCAGGATTTGTGCCTGTTCTTATCTGCGGCTTTTGGACCAAAGACGTAATGGCTGGCATAAATATACATCAAATGTTGGTGCTCAAGGAACAGCTGTACAATTTGCTTCAATAACGGAATTCTTAGAGTACTGTTACCTTCCCAGAATGGTAAAAAGTGTAACTGTGTCATTCAGTGAAATGCCAAGGATGGAGCCAACTGACCAAAGACTTGTGGGTAGCATCCTCCATTTCTACATAGGTCTGTCTAGCCATAGCTTAAACAGAAGAACTATGTTTGACAGGTGAAAACAAACCCTATTATTTTTCCCTTATATGTGTCCAAACAATTCAATATAAATAAGATGTTACTCAGCAAAGGACTAATCCTTGCTGTTCCATGTACAGGTTGAGGTTTAAAAAGAAAATCAATTAATCACAAAAGCTTCCAAACAATGCAAACAGCATTAAGCACAGTAATTATAAGATAAGCATTCGAGCAATTTTCAGTTGATTGGGTGTGGGTGTACTGAAGTAAACCTACAGTTTGCCTGCTGGTACAAGAACGGCTTACATGCCAATTAGTGGTATTGCTACTAATTATTAAAAACATTTTTAGGATTAATTAAAAACTAAATGCACCTGTATGATGGCTCATAACTGTGTTGTGGAAATTGCTCAGATTTTCCATATCAATCACACAGGAAATGCTTAGTGTGATGGAGAAGCATTATGACTCCCATCATCTTTGGAAGCCACACAACAGATGAGCATTCCTTTCATGTGGAAGGGAGGCTCAGCTCAGATGTGGATTTTATACTAACAGGCATCTACAAATGAATTCTATGAGACAAAGCTTAAAAAAAAAAAACAAAAAACAAGGGGTGAGGGCTCAGCCCTGTACTTCTCATGTTCGTTATGCCTGCCTTGCACAAAATACTACTGAGAAAACAAAGAAAACAAAAAAGACAGTTGATTCTTGCCTCATCTGAGAACTTGCGCATGCTCGCGCGTACACACACACACACATACACACACACACACCTTTTTTTTTTTTTTTTTGAGTCATGCTAGGAATCCAGAACTACTGGTACCAGCATGTAATTGCAGCACTGGAGGCTGAGGCAGGAGGATTGCCACAAACTGAGGACTAACCTGGACCACATACTAAGACTTTGTCTATTCTTCCTCCTGGAGGCAGGGGACACTCCACACAAGGAGGAACAACCTTCAAATTTCTAAAGGGGCCAAACCCTAACCTTACTCCAGTCTTACTCCCCTATAGCTCTAGGGGTAGTACTAATTCTAATGTTTTTAAAATATAAATTATGAAGCCTGTACTTTTGTTTGCATTTTCAGATAAAGCTTATAATCCAGAGAAGCTGAATGTCTCTGGAAGCACAAATCTAGCAAAGACCAGGGTAGCATTAACTCCAGGAATCTTTGATCTAGAGATTCCAACTGTTTAACTTAGAACATATTAACAATTTTACAGGTTGTTGATTGCTCTTCCATCATTTCCTCACTTTATTAACATTTGTTAGTATAGCTCACTCCTGTAGATATCTTATATTTCCTTATAGTCCTTAAATATTTTCATATCATAATATACATAATTAGAAGCATAAATTTGCCTACAATTCCACAAATGATTCTCTTCCATACTGGAAATAAATGTTGCAAGTCTAAGTGATATTGCCCAGGAAGAGGATAGCAAATGGCTGAGTACAAAGATAGTACTCAGGAGAGGGGACTCGAGCAACTTCTGCAACCTCATGCTAACACCAAGTACATAATGCAGTCATGACTGAAGCTGGTAGGTGCCAAGCACAGAAAATCAAAGGAAATGACCACTCTTCTTGTATGACCCTATCTGTTTTTATTTTTGTTTATTTTTTTGTTATGTTTTGTTCTTCTTTATAAGCCTATCACTCCCCATTCCCAATGATGCCTCACTGGTCCAAAGTCACTGATAACGCTGAGTTAGTTTTTGTCTCTCTAAAGTCTATTATCTTTTCTAGAGACCAAGCAGTTTGTGGGCCACCGTACTTTTATTTACAGTCTTAGTAACCATTCACAGTCAAAGTAAAGAAGATTGGTTCTACATGACTGAACAGCAAGGCTATTGCCATGTACAGCGGAGGTGAGGACTCAAACCACAATGACAAAAGACAGAAGGTCGAAAACACTCGGGGTCTTTCTGTCAGACACACAAGGACTTGAGCTCTGCTTCAGCTACACTTGTGCTATGAGACATTCCCTTACTCATCTGTAAAAGACAGAGGGTATTTAACGTCATTCTGTCTCTGTCTCTCTCTGTCTCTGTCTCTGTCTCTCTGTCTCTCTCTGTCTCTCTCTCTCTCTCTCTCTCACACACACACACACACACACACACACACACACACACACACACACACATCTCAAGGTACTCATATTTCTTCTTTACTAGAAGTTCTACCACCTGCCAATTCATACCTCAGCTGCCAACCCCCTTACCCAAGAGCAAAAAAGAATTGTGCTTTCATTCCAACATACAATTGGCAGAACCTTATTCCATTTCTGCTTCTCTTTTTGTTCATTCTGCAAAATCAATGTGGCCTCTCTCAGATTTTCTCTTTCCAACAGATTGGATTGTGTGAAGTTCCTGATGTAGAGACACTCAGGTTCAGAGGTAACCTGAAAGCTAGGGAGATGCAAGGAGATGGCAAACATGTGAGGAGAAGAAAAAATGAGAAAAAAATAAGTGCGTGGAGAAAGCATGAGTAAACAGCAGAAGGCAGAGTTAAGAGATCCTTCCCAGCAGGGTGAGAGAGCACAGCACCAGGGCCTGTTTTACCAGGTACTCATTTCTAAGTTGAATAACTCTTCAGTCTTATTTTTTCTTGAGGATATTAAGAATTCAATAAAATGAATGTACTGATTCTAATTATAAATAGCAATTAAAATAAGCTTGGGGAACCAGGTAGTTCACACAACACTCTTGAAGCATTCTTTGGGCAAATGCATGTACATTACCCAGTGGCTCTGTGTACCCCTGGCATTGGGTTCAGCTACAGTACAGGGATAGATGGTGGCCTCACTTGATCGGGGGTTAGTTTATTACCAACTTAACTGCTGTTAAACTAGTGAGCATTTAACAGTCACTAAAACAATTTAGAGTTCAATTCAGTAAGGTATCATTTTTTAAAAGATGGTCAAAGTGAGGGATTCGAGCCGGGCGGTGGTGGCGCACGCCTTTAATCCCAGCACTCGGGAGGCAGAGGCAGGCTGATCTCTGTGAGTTCGAGGCCAGCCTGGTCTCCCAAGCGAGTTCCAGGAAAGGCGCAAAGCTACACAGAGAAACCCTGTCTCGAAAAACCAAAAAAAAAAAAAGTGAGGGATTCGATTCCTCCAGTGTTGCTGTGACGTGCTGGAGGCTCCGAAGCTTTTCCAGCCCACAGCAATGAAACTTGCACCAGCAAAAGTGGGCCTCTTGCCTTGTAAGAAAGAAATAATCTTGAGAACTCAGTATCCTACTGTAGTCTATGGCAGTAAACCCATTTTAGCATCCCTTTTCAACAAATGAGAATTTACTTCTTTAGATTCCCAAATCATGAGCCAAATTAGTATAACCCATTCAATATGTCATGGAAGACCTCCACTGTAAAATTACTATGTTGAACTTCCAACTTTTTGTGTTAGAAAAATTTAAAAACACAACAAAACATAACATTTTTCCAACAGCAGACCCACGATCAACTCCAAATTCAGGAAGATTTACAAATGCCAGAACATGGTTATCTCCCAGCAAACATACCATTTCTTTGTTTCATAGGACACCAAGGATGAATTATTCATGAGACCTGATTTCACATGCTTATTGTGTCTGGTGGCAAAGTCCCCGCCTGCTCAGCCTCAGGAAAGCTGGGGCCCGCTCTGCTGCCGCCCAGGGCTTGGTGCCATCCAGGGACCAGCCATGTGCTCACGAGTTACTGGAGCAGGGCAGGCAGCTCCAGTGGCCTCAGCTGTGGAGGCAGCTGTTTGCCCACCGTCTGTGATGGCAGAAATGTGTGGTGGGCTTCTCCTGAACAGCATGCCCCTCCCCAACCACACATGTGCTAGCAGGCTCCCACTCACTCGCACAAACAATTCCATGCTGGGAATCATACTCCACTATCGCCAAAGGAGAAAGAAGCCCTCACGATTTGGGGTCGAGAATGAACAGTGCACCAGAGTGTAGAAAAACCCCTTAATCTTATATGCAAAACTACTGGAGGAAAGTCTGTTGCCTCCTCAGAACGTAAACCTTTCTTGTCATTTCGGTATCAAAAGGTTTGTGCATGCATGAAATGCAAAATGATTTATTGTTTAGATATTGCTTTATTTACTTGCTTAATGGGTTGATGGATGTGCTTGGGTCCTTCATAAAACAGAGGCTCCTTCTTTCAGAAAGAAAAAAAAAATGAAATAGATTGCAACCAGGAGTCTCATCCCACAGTAAAGTCAAGACCTTCCAAGCTGGCTTGTGTTTGTAATGAGTTCCTTTTGACTCTTGCCCTGCTGCCTGTCTTTGGCTATTCATTGGTACAAAGTGCTACACCATAGACACTACATAAAGTGGCAGAGATGAAGGCGTCAACTATCTGGGTATCCCCTGGAGTTCCGAGCTCTCTAGCATCAGCAGTGGGCTGTTCTCTGTGGAGTTCTGGCTTAGAACAGATTCGCCCATCTCCAACAACAGGAGTCATCATCATTCCATGGCCTCCCTTCTCAACAGAGGGAGTTACAGGGAGAGACATTGCCCACACTCTGGTTTCCTCTTGCGTGCCTCATATCATTTGTTTCTTTTGTAGACACTAGACTTACTTTCATTTTATAAGGACACACTGCTCCTCAACTAGCATAGGTAATAAAATGAAATTCTCTAAAAACACGAAAGAGATGGCTGTAAGAGAACTTCCACAAACATTTTACTAGCATGCCTTGAATTTTATTTATTACTTCATTGGGGGTTCTAATATTTTGACTCAGTCTTGGTGAATAGGAATCAAACTGGAGAGGGGGGATTTGTTTATAGAAAGTGGATGTTGAATCTGTGCAGAACTCTTACTGGATCAATGTTCCGTGCAAGCGACATTTACGTAGGCTCTCTGTAACCCCTTTTCCAAACAAACTCTAATTTGACATAATGCAGCAGAGAATGGCACCAGTCACCGGGCTTGCATCAGAAATGCATTTTATTTGGATTCAATTCAGACTTAACGAACTGGTTCCCGTAAATGCAGCAGATGGGAGTGAGGCAAATGGAAGCGAGCGAGCGTGTGTGGGGCCTCACGCCCAGCAGCCGCTGCTGCTCCCCTGGATGCAAGCCTTTCCTGAGTTAGTTGGTTAGCTAGTTAGCTAATTGGTTAGGTACATTCCAGCTGAAACTTGGATTACAATTCGCAGAATTCTCTTACCAGTCCACCAAACCGAGGCTTGAGAAGTAACAGTCAACAGATAAGCAACTAATATTCCTTCCTGTTCTCTCTGTCCTACTGACTAATGTGGAGAACCCTGCCAGAAGATGGTCCATGGTTTATAAAGTTGCCAACGCTATAGCCAGACCTTTTCTTCTGAAGGTCAATTTCAAATGCTAGCTGTACTGTAAACAAAAGTCTCTGTAGAAGACCGCACGGTGCCCGGAGTGGTCTCTTAATACAAAATATCAATTTGATTTTCCTCAGGAGATTCACTCTCCTTTTGCAATGCAAATATTTTCAAGTGTACTAAACACGTTTTAGCACCTCAACATAGGCACTAAAACTATTTGCATGCAAAATTACCCAGAGTAGGCAGACAGGCACAAGCTTATGCTAGCACCATATGTGCTGAAGAGTTTGAGCCAGGAAACAGCTAGTACTGGACGGTATTTACAATTTAAATTTAATTTTACATTATTATTCAAATGAGCGTTTATATATAAGTCTCTATTAAAATTAATGCTTCACATGGAGCAAAAATTTCACCTAAAATTATATTTGTAGTAGTACTGGACCTTTTTGTCCCAGCTATCTAGAGCATTCAAGAACCACAAAGCATTTCTGTTTCTTTCTTTGAACTCTACCTGAATGGCAGAGTCAAGCTTTTCCTTTCAGAATGAAAAGCAAAACTCCTCTTGATTGGAAAGCCAGAAATCAACACAAGCACAGAGCAACCCGGAAACACTAAAGAATGTAAACGATCAGAGAGAAACAGACGCTGCCTGACAATATCGCAGAACCCTCGTCTACCTTTCCATTAAAACACAGGACGATCTCGTTCCCTTTGCCTTCCAAGAAGTTCCATGTGTTTTGTGAACAGTGACATGCCTTTGGCTTGGTGTTTTGTTTGCAAATTGCAATGTGTTGTACTGTCCCCAGAAAGTGGCACTTCTTTATATACTTGGAAACACCATCAACCGCATGCATCCCCTGTTCTGCACAGCCCAGTGAAGGAGCCTTCCACTCTGGGCAGCAGCCGGGGGTGTGTCTCAGAAAACACAGCAAACAGACGGCGGCTTGCTTCACTGTCCCCGCAAGTCATTTTCTATTTTAAGACTGGGAAAGTAGCAAGTCTTTAATGTCGCTGTTCTAAATGCTGCACACTTTACCTTCATGTTCATTTTACGGGCAGAACTCCTGATGGATCTAAAGCCAGCTTTTCCCTTTCTCACCTGGGCGTCGTGACAGTGTATTTCTCGGAGGCCCTCTGAAGGTGGAGTGCCCATCATCCCTTCGAGGCTCTCCACCAGTCCTCCTCCCCTTCTTGTTTGCAGCTGGTGTGTGCATTATAAAAGTGGCAGTCAGATAAACACAAAACTTGAGGGAGCTGCTTGGAGATTATTACTTTAAAATCTATTTTAACTGAAGTCTAAGCACGAAAAGTAAAAATATCTTTTAATACCGAGGCTGTTGTAATCCTTCATAGCCTGTGGCTAAGGAACTTAAATGGAATAGAAAAAATAGAATCAAAATCAAGGCACAACGTACTGTCAAATTCACCTAGAATCTTAACTCCAAAGCGATATTTACCCCCGGATTAAAGATGATCAACTTTACCTTAAACCTAGCACATAAATGTTTCTTTTGAAAACTTCTTTCGTGTATCTAGGGCAAATGTCACTTTTGCTTTCTTTTTTACCCCCTTTTTTCTTAAGAACCTTAGGAAGTTTCTTTCTTCCTGACTGGCAATCAGTCTTAGAAATGTTGAATCATTGCCTGGATGCATGAACTCAACTGTGTGCCGCGTTAATTTATAGCAGCCAACATTTCTATGCATAAGCACTCTCAAAGGGGCTCACAGGAGAACTAGAGACCTTTGGTTCTGTGGGTTTAACGGGAATGGAAAATCTCCACGTTTACACATCTATTCTCACATATTAATATCATTACATTTAAACGGAGGTTTGATTTCAAACATTGAATTAATTAAGAATGGAACGTCTACGGCATTATGTAGCCAAATCAAATGCCAACAGCGCCCTCTACTGACTACTGGAAGAAAGCATTTTGTCTATCAACGGGAAAGACATTTTCTGTTTATTTACTTAAGGAAGCTTCCAGACACCAAATTAAATGTCTTAGAAAATACCAAATCCCTTGGTAAACCTGAAGGAAAAAGCGAAGAATTTTATAAATAGAACTCAGCAGTCATGTGCATGTTTCACTATCAATAAAAATGCCCTGTACCACTAACAAATTGTGAGCCATTTTAGCTTGGTAGTCCTTATTACAGAGTCAGGGCAAAAGATAAAACACAGTTAGAGTTGGATTAACACTTGCATTTTCTACCACCAGTCACAAATATCAAACTTGGATTCTGAAAGGTGAGAGGTCTTAATGGAAGTTTCAAATTCTTACATTATACTTCTATGCTTCTTGCTGTGTTCAAAATAAATTAAAGCTTTCTTTATGGTTATTTCTTTTTAGGAATCATAGATCATTTCTAATTCTCACACAACTTTGAGGCAAAGATACACTGGGTTCTTTTAGTGAAGTGCTAACATTTGCTGCAACATACATTTTAATTAGAGCAATCAAAAAATGAAAAATAAAATATATTTTCCTGCCGAAGTCCTTGCTCTAGACTTCATGCGGACTGCCATCCTCTACACCTGCAAGGAATCTAATTGGTTTCACTCCATAGGAGCTGCCTCTGCCTCAAATGTCCCACGCACTGGAAGGCTGGTCTCATTTTTATGAAGCCATGTTTCCTGTTCCAAACAACTCCAGAACAGCACACTCAGATGTTCTCAAATCTCACTCATTCCAACAAGTGAGACTTGACGAGCTTAATACGATAGGAGGGTGTGAGAGACGCTGGAATTTTGGTGTGAAGACACCTGAAAGCAAAGCCTTTCCTCCTACAGAGGAAAAAGCAAAGCAGCCCTAGCTCTGTGGATGATCTGGCGCCTCAGCACAGGCTTTCTCCAACACTCCTCACCTTACTGGGTGAACTTTGCAAATAAACCTCTAAGTTTTTGGGGATTACTAAGTTAGAAGCATTCTTTCACTCTTGCTTCTTCTCTTTCCGTTAATTCCTCACCTTGATACATGTACACACACACACACACACACACACACACACACACACACACACACACGTCTCCTTCATCTTCTGTTAAATCACCACCCTTCATAGTAAACCAGTTTTCCTAATTTAGGAAATCACACTGATTGACTAACATATCCATAGTTGGTATCAAAGCTACAGAGACTGTTTTTCATAACAGGTCCCTCCACTAGCAGTATGACTACTATTGACTATAGCACATTCTACCATCTGATCTTTTGAGGGGTTATCATATTCCACCGATTTCCTCAAATCTCTAATGCTCTTTTGCCAAAGGTGAATTTTTGAAACATCAAGGTGAAAATTGGGGCTTAGAGGCAAATTTGCCTCCTAGAGTCTAAGGTCTTCTCTGTTATTTCTAAGCCATGTGACCTAAGTCAGGTCACTCAAACTTGCTTATCCTCAATTTCTTCTTCCACAGAAAGAGGATAAAAATACATTTCTACTGGATAAGGTGGTTCACTGAGATTACCATGAGGTGAGCCGTATAATATATTCTAACAGAATGTCTGGTACATAAGAAACAACCTTTGCTATTTCTGTATGCATAATAAACAAGAAAGCATTCTTATGTAAATGAATCAATGTAGCTTCTGAATCCATGTGCATTGTAGTCATCCTGGGGAGTTTGAAAATGGAAAAGGGAATCTGAATTAAGGGCTCAGATTTGATGGTTGAGGCAGACACATATCCAAACAGAGAAAGTTTCATTTGGTGCATGTATTCAGTGAGCAGAAGCAGAGGCTGTCCTTCCATGGGATCTCTGCAGGGAACTTCTTCTGGACAAAATGTGGAGGAAGGCCAGTAGCTAATAAGTCAACTCCTGAAGTGGACAAATGTTACTCTAGTCTTGCCTGGTAGAGGGGCTGCCAGCTTGTAGCTTTGAATCAGTTCAACTCCCTGAGCTTCATAGCCCTAGCCTAGGAAGGGAATTGTAATGAGTCTTTTTCTGTCCTGCCAGACAGCTCCCAAATAATGACACAGAGACTTCTTATTCATTATGAAAGCTTCGCCTATAATTTAGTCTTATTCCTAACTAGTTCTTATAACTTAAATTAATCCATTTATATTAATCTATGTTCAATCATGTGGCGTTACCTCTCTTCCATCTTGCACCTCCCTGTTTCCTCTCTGTGTCTCCTGGCATCTCCCACTCACCTAGATTCTTTCTCCTCTTTCTCTCTCTGGAAATCCCACTAATACCTCATGCCTAGCTATTAGTCATTCAGCTTTTTATTACACTAAGCACAGCAATACACCTTCACACGGTGTACAAATATCTCACAACATTTCCCATTTTTTGTCTAAATAAAAAAGAAAGGTTTTTAACTCTAACATAGTAAAACTATATACAATAAGAACAATTATCAAGTAAGAATTACATACACAATGTTTACTCCATATGTATTTGGCAAATTTGGAGAAAGTGTTGTATTATCTATCCTATCTTAGTGAATCCAAAGTTTTATACCTAAACCATTTTCTATCATAACTTGTATTACCACCCTAAAAGTATCTTTTTAGAACCCAAAACATCTTAGATAAACATAGACTTTTATGTTTCTTAACCTTATAAACTTCATATCTTTTGTAAGTTTTTTCATAATTTGGTAACAAGGAAAACTGTACTATCTAGTCTTCAATCCCCATCAGAGACCCAAGAATGATATAACATTACCTGAGTATACAGGGAACACAGAGCAAGCAACTTCTAAAACTGTAGAAATGACAGAGATATCTGGTTGCCTGTACAGTCACTCCAATGTTGGGGCATCCATCTTTGGCCTACAAGCCTAGAATATCTGAAAGATTTTTCTGTGTAGCAGGAATTTTTAAGGACTGTCCTACCTTGTCTTTGCAAAGTTTAGCAGTCACCTTCTTTTGTGGCCTGCTTGTCCAATTTGAACAGCATACTGCCAGAAGTCAAGGCAAGGGCAGTTTCTTGCCCAAATGACTAGCTTTGCTGCCTTGAAAGCAAACTCCATATGGAGGTTCCTCAATGCCCATCATCCTTTTTGAGGTATGTTGGTGCTGCCAGGAGCAGATGTGTCTCACTGTCATGAAAAGCCTTCTGTTATTAAAACATTTTAAATGTCATCTTCTGTAGATCTTTAAAGTGTTTGAAGACCATCTATCTATTTAAAATATGTCTCTGTTTGACCTTGAAGACATACCTAACATGACTATAAGTTTGATTGTTATAGATGACTAACTACTAACCTGTATTTCTTTATTATCCTTAAAAGCCTTCAAGGACTAGTACTTTACATTACATTTTTAAATGAGGTGCATAGGTATAATACCTTAAACAAGAGTAGAAACAAGCCGGGCGGTGGTGGCGCACGCCTTTAATCCCGGCACTCGGGAGGCAGAGCCAGGCGGATCTCTGTGAGTTCGAGGCCAGCCTGGGCTACCAAGTGAGTTCCAGGAAAGGCGCAAAGCTACACAGAGAAACCCTGTCTCGGAAAACAAAAAAACAAAAAACAAACAAACAAACAAAAAGAGTAGAAACATACTTACATACAGTATAATAAAAATAACCTTAAATTTGTATCAATATATAAAATCTATACCAATGTAAAATACTTGAGACTAGTAGGTTTTTTTTAGTTTGAAAGTATATTCAATAATCTATCCTTTTGTCCTATCATTTCTATATCCCCCCTTTTTTTTCAGAATGAGATCCCTGAATCTAAATTTCTTTGTTCAGCTTTTTTCCTGATCATTACCAATAACAACCTGTAACCAACCCCCCTAAACAATGACAAACATCCATAATCCATTGAATGACCAAAAACTATCCACTCCACCTCTTATGAATGTCAGCATTGTGTTCTATAGACTTCCTGTTGTCTGGGAATGACAGCATCTTTGGGGGACCCTGAGAAAATTGAGATTATGGTCCAGTCCTAGGAGAGATATCTGTACTATTTTTTGTTTAGTCTCTGTCAAATGGGAAAGTATAGAGCTTATCTGCAATCTTGACTAGATGGTCTGTAAGGATGTACCATCTCAACTAGCAGCTTTAAAGTTGTTCTGGATGTAGAATTTTGAGGAAACTGCAACAGAGGCATTTTGAGAGGCTTGGTCAACTGAAATACTTGTCTTTATTGGTGTCTGGTCCTTTTTTCTTTCTGAAAACACACAAACTTTTAAAGATAACATCTATATCTGCATTAACAAAAGTATGGAATGTGCGATGTGTATAAGATAGTTAAAGATTTTTTTTTGTTCTATGTTTGAGCAAGTAAAAGGCATCTGTCAATTTTACAAGTCTGTTTGGACTGTATAACCAAACCTCTATCCATTCCATATGAAAGGGCAGCATGTAATAACAAGTCATGAGGACTCTGTAGCCAACAAGATTTATCATGTATCATCCAGTCTCAGAGCTACTCCCATAGTAGAGGGATCAGCAAATACATCACCTGTCTTGTAGTGATTTTTGGTTTCTTTTTTTCGTATTTGTAGCCAAGATTTTCAGGAGATCTCCCCCAATTAAATCTGATCTTTATTATTTTTGAAGAGAACCATAACTTTTTGTTTCCTGTGGAAACAAAGGCATAACCTCTCCCACAATGCAACATATTTCTTTACTTCCATTTAAGACATTCTTAAAATACATAGGTTGGTTTTATTTAACAGTTTCCATAATCCAATGTCTCTCGGAAGCTATTGTTTTTTGTATATCAGCATTTAAAAATTCAAAATCAGCAAAGCATCACACAGGATCCAGACACCCTGTGTATTTTCCATCTTTATGTGGCTTATTCTTTTTATATTACTTTATTCTTACTTTAAAGATTTTACTTTATTATTTTTAAACTATTTTTTCTATGACCATCTATATCCATTTTATATTTCTTTCTTTAGTATCAAAGCACATTTTTAAACATACTGTACCTTTCTAGAGTTTTGTTATTTTGTGTCTGAACCCACCTTTACTAGACACCTGCAGCACTCTCTGACTGCATGAGACAAATCTTAAACTGCTGTGTCAGCTGCCAAGTGACTCAGTTCAGCACATGGTGCTGGTGCATGGCGCTGGCTCCATCCCCCAGGCAGCAGCCTGTAGCTGTACCTCTGTATGCCGAGCATCAACCCACCTAAAAGACTGCAGGGCTAAAAAGCTATGTCTGGCTCCTTGTCCAGAACTTTTCTTAGCTTTCTCAGGCCCTGTGTTTGGATATTCAAGCCTGCACATTGTATGCCGTATGTAAATGAATCTTTTTCTCTCCCACCATCTAGCTCCCAAATAATGACATGGAGAATTCTTATTAATTATGAAATCTATAGCTTAAGCTTGTCCCCAACTAGTTCTTATAACTGAAATTAACCCATTTATATTAATCTACATTCTATCACATGGTGTTACTTCTCTTCTATCTTGCACCTCCTGTTTCTTCTCTGTGTCTCCTGGTATCTCCAGAGTGCCTAGATTCCTCCCCCTCTTCCTTCCTCTCCCTGGATTTCCTGCCTATACCTCCTGCCTAGCTATTGACCATTCAAGCCTTTTTGTTACACCAATCACAGCAATACATCTTCACATAGTGTACAAATGTCTCACAACATGGAATTACCTAGTTCACACAGCTAGGTAAGACTGTATGGTCACAGGTCTCAGTGAAAGGTCTGCATGAAACCCTTTCTTAGTGGTCTCTGCTTCTCTCATTCTCAGGCTGGCTTCTCCTGTGATATCCAGATAGACCTCTTGGAAGCCCATGTTTCAATCTGCCTTATATACCTCTTTAAGGTCACCTCCTTCATCTTGCCTTTGCTCAGCCAATGCCTCCTTTGTGGAAACTCTCTCTGGTGTTGCTGAGCAGGCCATACCCCTTGTACTCATTCTTCAACCCACATAGGGGCCTCCATTGGGGGTAGCTATCTCTGATTTGGTTTGCCAAGAGAGATTATGTTCCACCAAAGCTATCCACATTCAGGCAGGATGTCTATTTTGTTCACTTCTATATTCCTGGTGTCTGGCAGAAAGTACGTAGGGCCTAATACTGTCCTTTGAATATATAGATGGAAACCCAGTACAGAATAGGTACGTGGGGAAAGATAGTCATTACTCTAAAATCCCAGTCAAAGCAACCCCAAAGGTCCTGCAGAGATTACCCAAAGACTGTTGTCTTCCAAGATATCTCCAGAAAGGTCAGACTCTCTTACCATCAATAACCAGAGAACAAATGCCTCAAAACCAACGAGCTCCAATTAAAATCTTTGCTACCGGATGGCATCCATTTCCCTCGGTTTTCCTAAACACTGGTCTGTCGTATAATTCAAACAGCCTCTTCAGCTCCGAAATGCTTTGGATGTGATGACAGCCACTGTGAATTGTGCTCTCCGACTGGGACTTCTCTGCAGCCCTGGGCCTGGAAAGAATTTACTCTGGGAAGGGAGCCTCTGTGTATTGAGACACTGAGCATATTTGTGGGGGTGGAGGCCAGACCTGCCGTCTCAGATGGGCTTTCCCTTCTGTGTGTATATTTATTCTAGCACTCACCCCTTTAAAATCTGACACTGGCTACAAGGGGGAGTAAGGCTTGGGAAATATTTTAATGCCATAATAAAAGTCGCTGGATGTGTAGAACACAAACGTAGAGGCAAAACTGAACAGCATTCAAAATTCCACTCATTAAAGATCCTGAGTGGCCTGAGGGGCGGGAAACACTGCCACTTCATTGCCTTGTTAGTCAAAGGCCTTTCTATGGGCATTGCCCTTTAACCCACTTGAACACTACTGATCTCCCAGGGCCTCGCACAGTTCCCACAGCTTCCCTGCCTTCCCACCCTAGGACCTGCTTTTACAGTTTCCAGTATGCCTCTTCAGGATGCTTTGCTAACAGTTCCAGAGCTTGTCTGTTTGTCTGTCTGTCTGTCCATCCTCCGTCTCTCTTTTTCTCTCCCCCTACCTCCTCCCTTTCTCTCTTCCTTTCCCTCTCCCTCCCTGCCTGGCTCCCTCTTCTCCCTTCTTTTCATCTTCTTTCTTCTCTCCTCCCCCTCCTCCTCCCTTCTTTGACTTCTTTCCTTCCATCCTCTTTTTACTTCCTTAGTTCCTTCCTCTTCCTTCCCTTCCCCTATCCTTTTTTCCTTCCTCCCTTCTTTTTTCCTTCTTTCCTCCTTTCCTTTCCTTCTTCCTTCTCTCTTTCCTTTACTTTCTCCTTCCTCTGTCCTCCTTCCCTTTCTTTTTCCTTCCTTCCTGACTCTCTTCTCCCTACTTACTTCCCTTCCTCCTTCCTTTTGGTCTTCCATCTTTCCTTTCTCCATTCTTCTTCCCTTACTTTCTTCTCCCCTTCCTTCTTTCCTCCCTCCCTTCTTCCTTTTTTGCTTCCTAGTTCCTTCTTCCTTTGTTCCTCCTTCTGTCCTCCCTCACTCACTCCTTTCCTTTCTCTCTTCTTTTTCTTTCTTCCTCTCATTTTCCTTCCTTTTCTCCTTCCCTTCCTTTCCTCCCCTTCCGATTTTGTTCTTTTCTTTTGTCCTTCCTTCTCATATTTCTTCTTTAGACACCTGGGACTGTAGGACATGAGGAAAGACAACACTCCTCTGAGGAATTGGAAACAGCGTGTCCTAGGACAGCAGCCCTTGATCTCCACTTCCCGTGAGAAAATTGTACCCGGATGTAGATTTAACTTATAAGGGGCGCCTTATGTCATCATGGTGCCATTAGAATTGAAATATCATGAAACATTATCCTATTACTAACCCTCCAGATCACTATCTAGTTAAGGGAATTCCAATGCTTGTATTGTAAGAATTTAGTGATTTTGTGTCTACTCTATGCCAAGGAAATATAAGCAAATTCCTTTAGAAAAACTTAATAA
This sequence comes from Peromyscus attwateri, assembly GCA_902168425.1. Classification (NCBI taxonomy): domain Eukaryota; kingdom Metazoa; phylum Chordata; class Mammalia; order Rodentia; family Cricetidae; genus Peromyscus; species Peromyscus attwateri. The sequence goes on from CABHPP010141742.1 coordinate 39,166, forward strand.
TTCAGAGAGGTATGAAGAAAGGAAATTAACAGCCTCCACATTTCGTGGTACTGCAAGCAGTGTTTTGTGTCACCCCTTCTTTTGGCAACAGTCTGGGGATACATGCTTATACTATCTCCATTTTACCTGGAAGCCAACAAAGCAAAAGGCACCTGGGGAACACAATGACAAATGTTAGAACCGGCAGTCAAAGCCAGTGGCTCACTCTACAGCAGCATCGCTAGAGTAGCCCCAAGTCACCCAGGGATTGAACAGAGCTCACCATAAAGAAAACACATACACCATATTGTGCATTTCAGATTTTCCTTCCAATTACAGAGTCATGGACAGAGACACAAGTATAGAACTACACAGTGTTTTCTAAACCAAAATAGAGCTCATACTGCATTCACAAGTTGTTTCCCACCAATATTGCATTTGAATATCACTTTAATGACATTAACAATACTAGATATATTCATTTTTATAGTGACTACATACTGTAATTTCCCCTTTCATCAAACCGTTCTCCTATTGGACCCTGAAATGATTCTCAAACCTCAGTGCATAATTCCTCTTCATCTTAAATTAATACAAATTTCAATTATAAACATTAAAATCTCCAGTATGCAAATTATATCTCATAGTAGGAGATAATTACATAATCTCCAGATGTACCAATTGTGATTCGGATATTATATAAAAAGGACTTTTATAATCATATTTCCAGTCATACCACAATGCCATTCCCTTGTTGAGTAGTTTGAAAAAATAAACAGCCCACTTAATTGAATTCATTCCACTATGGCATAACATACTAGCAGTGCACCTGTGTAACAAGAACGAAGCTTCTAACATCATTTCAACAAGCTTGGTCCCTGACCTGTTAAAAGCAATGTTGTATGGCTGGGTTGGAGGCCACCATGATGGGAATCACAGTCATTCTTTATTACTAAATAATTGTTCCCTCAGTTTCCTCATTGTAAATTATAGTACCAACATATTCTGTACACACTTATGGAGTAGTAGCAAGATTTTAATGCTAGAAAATCCTGCACATGCCACATTTTAAAAATTATTATTACCCCATATTATTAACTGGATTAGGCTAAACAAAAATCATGTACTTATGAAAAATTAAACACCACAGACAATGACTGGGTCTATTCTTTTAACTGCATAGAGATGCCTATGAAATTTGCAAAGGCGCTGTCTACTATGGAAGAAAATTAACAATCCAATTTCTCCCCCTAGTATAGAAGAACACAAAAATGAAAATCTATTTCTAATCAGACATTCTAGAGGTGCTTGTCTTTTTTCTTCCTGTAGTTTGTTCTATTTGGGATCCTCTTGACCATCCCCTTAAAGCACCTGAAAGTTGTCTCAGGGTCATCAAAATACAAATCTGGGCCAATTTGACATCTTGTGGTCCATTGATTCTTTGTAGAACTTGGGCTGTGTTTGATGCCCAAGGTTTTCACAGTGGGGGTTTGTGGTGGGCACATTCTTCTAGAGGACTGACCGAAGTCCTTCCTTCCTTTCTTCCAGCCTTGGCTCTTATGTACCCCCTGTTTCCCTCCCAGGGACTGTTGATAAAGTAGTCTGGCTTCCCTGAGTTCTAAGTCTGAGCACTGTCTGTCTTCCTCTACAATAATGAGATGGAAGTCCTATTTTTTAAATCTGAACCAGGCATCCCAGAAGTAATATTTTTTTTCCTGGTACTTTGTGCTCCATGTGTGGTAGTCTCATTCCTGCAGCAAGAAGTAAATAATAATTATG
>CABHPP010141744.1:0-16288 GCA_902168425.1 Peromyscus attwateri
AAAAAAAAAAAAAAAAAAAAAAAAACAAAGAAAAAAGAAAAAAAAAAAAAACATGGTCTTTTCTTGAGCTACTAGATTTTTCAAAGAGAGACCATTCAACCCTCTGACTTGGAGGCAGAAATCATCAGTGTCCTTTTAAGCATTTTTATTAATTTTATTTATTTATGCATTTATTTGCGTGAGTTATGTGTGTACGTGGGAGTCAGTTCTCTCCTTTCACCACGTGGGCTCCGGTGAATCACTCAGGTTATCAGGCTTGGCAGCAAACCCCTCCCCTTGCTGAGACATCTCACCAGCCCAGCAATTCAATGTTCCAAGATCGATCTGAGGGTCCCGCTTTTTACCAACACCGACGTCTCCAGCGCTTCACCCCCTTCCTCCTATCTGATGCAAACCTGCCAGAATAAATCTCGTGACTGCTGCTGGGGTTGGTGGTGAGGTTAGTCACTTGAATTCATAGTTGCATCCGCAGGCCCTGTTGTGGGGACCGGCTTGCCCTTCCCAGCATCAGGCATCCCTCTCCGTGAGCATCAGAACACTCTGGGGTGTGTTTTTGTTGTCTGCCTTTTTCTTGCATGCATTTGGCTTGTTAATTTCTTTAGATTTATTAATTTTATTTTATGCATATGCGGATGGATGGATGGGCACCGTGTGCATGCCTAGTGCCCACAGAGGCCAGAAGGGGATGTTGGATCCCCTGGAATTGTAGTTACAGATAGTTGTGAGCCACTATGTGTGGGTGCTGGAAATCAAACATAGGTTCTGTGTAAGGGCAACAAGTGCTCTTAACCACTGAGCCGTGTCTTCTGTGTGTGTGTGTGTGTGTGTGTGTGTGTGTGTGTGTTAAACTAATTTCCAGTTGACTTCAGGATGAGTAAAGGGCTTGTGTGTGCCCCATCTAGTGTGTTTGGAGTGTGGTCATCAGTGGGTGTCGTTCTCTTCAGACATTCCAGGAATTCAGGACCTGGCTGCGGGGGGCGGGGAGAGGGGTGCTTTTGTCTCTCCTTCCCATTGGCTGTCAGCCCTCTGGAATAACCTCTGCTGGCTCAGATCCTGGCCTCGCGCAGATGTCAGTGACCTGCATCACCAGGCCGTCCAGTTTTAGACGCATTCTTCCGCGCTTGGGGTGGGGCGGCGTCTCCTCCCTTTGAAACAGCTGCCTTGGTTATTTTGTTTATTTTTAATGGTTGCCTCTGGTGCTTTTCTAAGAACTCTCCTCTTCCCCCTCATTCCCCGCTTCTTTGGGGTTCTCCTTTTTCTTCCTCCTTCTGCACTTTACCCTCATTGTACCTGTTACCTGTAATCAGTTGAGCGTCAAGAGTGTTTTCTAACTCAGTCACCCCGCTTGCCTTTCCCGGCTAATTCTTCCCCCTCTTAGATACCTACAGCAATGCCAGATTATTGGCTGTTTGACCGGATGGCCCTTGACTGGTGGCTGCCTTGCATCCCGTGGCTGTACCTGGCCACGAAGGGAGGAAGGACACCATTTGCACGCTAGGGATGTCGAAAGGAAGAGGCGGTTTGGAAGGAATTGTACATACAGGCTTGGGATGATTGTTAGGACTTTTCTGATTCTCGTTTTAGCCTCAGAAATATGGCTGAACCTTGTGGGGAGGCTGTCAAGGAAGTGTAATTTGTGTGCAGAAAATATGGTTGGAGTGACTGAAAGTGGAACGAAGCTTTCATGGTCTACTGAAATGTACTCAGACGTACTCAAACCGAAGAGATGGTTTGCTTTAAGATTTCCGAGAAAGACCCAACCAGTACAAATTGCAACCTCAAGTTTGGAGTCTTTCAAAGTTTCTGGGTGTCTGAGTTATTGGGCTGGCCGTAATGCGTAGATAAGAGTAATGCTTTACCCTTAGGGGATGTTGAATTATTGCTAAGAAAAAAAAAAAAAAAGAATGGTTTTGCTTTCCTTTATTTATTTATTTAATTAGTTAGTTTTTACTTCTTTTGTTTTAAGGTGGCTGAAATCTGGAGCCCAAGGGTTAGTGTCAATGTAGTGTTTATCTACAGGCAGGTGACGACGGGAGTGCTGGAGATGACGTAAGCCCTACCAGCAGCTAGGCTGCGCCTTGCATCTTACCTACAGAGAGAAAACTGAAACAGTCCATATAGTATTGTGTCCTGCGGCTGCTGTCCCAGCAGCTGTCCCCTGGGTCTTTCATGTCACCACTATTTGCATTGTAAATTCACCCACGGGGTGAGTTTCCTGCCTTCCTAGCAGCAAGCATAGTAGGATTAGAGAGAGCAATGGTGATCTATTCCTGGCTCCTCTGGGCCTGCACCCACTTCTGCCTCGGGGCTACCGGCATGGTGTGGTGGTGGTGGTGGTGGTGGTGGTGGTGGTGGTGGTGGTGGTGGAGTTTACCGAGGCACCTGCAGATGTGAAGAAATTAACTTTGGACAGGTAATAGCCTATCAGATACTCCAGGTAATCCGCATGCCTGAAGCAAAGATGGAAAGATGTTAGCAATTCTGGCCATATGTGCCTTCCCTACTTTCTCCACCTTGAAAAAGAAAGTGAGCTAAGCAGCCGAGAAACGGAGAGCCTAATGCACACCACATGTCCGTCATCAATTCCCCTCCTCCCTTCACCCCTTCCCACCTATGTAAACTAAATTCCTTTACATGGTCACGACAAAGGAACATTATTATTTTTTTTTTTTGAGTTGTGATTAAAAGCAGCACAATCAAGACAGTTTCCACTGAAGCAATAGCATTTTAAACTCTACAATGGGTGGTGAGAGAGAGCAAGGTCTGTGGGCTTGGCTATGGGTTCTAATACCGATTGCATCTCCTACAAATCGTGGCCTTGTGCTGTCATTGTGTGGCCCCGGTTCTTTTTGATTGCAACGAAACACTCCAGTTGCCTGCTTGACGGTCATTGGGAGAAGCAAGCAAGAGCTAGTAGGTCGGTGGTGTTCACCCTTCCTGATGCTGCGACCCTTTAATACAGTTCCTCGTAGTGTGGTGACGCCCAACCATGAAAGTATTTCCATGCCACTTCATAACTGTAATTTTGCTGCTGTTATGAACTGAAATATAAATGTGTGATATGTCACGACCCACAGGTTGAGAACCACTGTAGTAGCTGGCACACCTGGCCTATATGTGTGGCACATGGCGGGTATCCAGCCAATGATGGCATGTTTCACTGCGGTAAAGAAGGTCCCCTGTGGTCTGCTGGTACGTGCATTACTCTCTCCTGGTAATGCAAGTGGTACCTGACCACTTTGAAGGCATGGTTCTGTTCTGCACATTGGACTTGGGCATCAGCTACCTTGCGAAAGGACCAGCGTTGTCTTACTGCCTTGCAGTCTTCTTTAATAAGTAGTGGGTCAGCTTGTGTTACTACAGCAGACACCTCATACAGCCAGCTTACACAGGAAAGGGTTCTTTTGCCTAACAGTTTTGGAGGCTAGTGCATGATCAGTTGGCCTGTTGCATTATGTGAGGCAGCACATTATGGCTAGAACACATCTTGGCCTAAAGCCACTCACTTCATGGCCAGAAAGCCCCGGAGACTGGAGGAAGGTATAGGGAGGGGTCCTGCCATCTCTCTCAAAAGACATACACCAGTGACCTAAAGACCCCTCACCGCCTTGTGAACGTTCCACTACTTTCTAATAGTGCCACTAAGGACTGAGCTTTGAACTCACAGGTCTTGAAAGGACACCAAGATGAAAACAATAGGAAATGTTTGTTTCCCATTGCCCTTGGCTCTGTTTGGCAGAGGGGAGCAGAGATGAGGTTGACTTGGCTTTGGACCAGGTGGTGAGTCGGTTCTGGCTGGTCCCCTCACTCAACCCTATTGAGAACTTCTCTCATCCATCAAGTTTGACATTGGAACAAGTGAAATCTCTCTCTCTTTTTTTTCTAAGTGAACTCCCAGGTTCAAGGTCCCTGAGCCAACAGTGGGAGTTGAGGTAAGTGTGGGCCCGTTTGGGCCTGTCTGGGGTGAGGCCTTGGAGAGGTAGTCTCCACTATCTATTTATTGCACACCTACCTGCTGGCTTCCAATTGCTATGTTCACCACGAGGGTGAGGTTCAAGCAAATCAGAAGCAGTGGGCAGTGACCCATTGGGGTGGGAGTGTTGATACTTCGAATTCACCAGGGAGCCATGGCTCACCTTACTATTCTGAGTGCTGGGAACTCCAGAAAAGATAGGTGCTCAACAGCTAGGGATGTCTGCTCACAAGGGTCCACTTGTGACCTTTCTGCCAACCTTGGCATGAAGCATTTCTCAGGCCTGGGCTATTATGCAGGACTTGAGTTAAGTAGGCCTCAAGATCTAGATGTCTTTTCTTCGGAAAAAGAGAGCAGTGGGGCAGTATTTTGAATTCACAGACTTAGACACACGTTAAAGATTTACTCTCAAGACTCTTCTCTTTGCCCTTCCTCTTCACTAAGGAAGCCAAGGTTTGGCCTTGTAAGCAGCAGAACATTCTGTGGTGAATTTTCCTACTAGCACGGTCTCTCTCAGCCAGCGGGAGACTCTTGTGCCATTTCATGAGAAAAGCCATTTTAACATGGAAGTGGAATCCGGAGCCCATCTGAGCCCTTTATTTTCTTGATCCAGCTAATGAGCACTCTCTAAGTTCTGGGTTCATTATAAGGAATTTTGAAACCACAGAGCCAGCAGACACAGCCCAGCGATTGGAAGTCATGTCGCTGTGGTTTGGATATAGCCCCTTCGCCCCCCAGGCCCGTGCGCTGCAGGCTCAGTCCCCAGCCCCCCCGTGGCACTCTGGGAGCTGGTGCAACATTCTCAGAAGGTGGGACCTAGCGGAAGTGAGTTATTTTGGGCATGTCTTGAGGGGACCCGGACCACCGTTCTCTTCTTTTTTTTTGCTTGTTCCTGCCATGTGGCTAGCAGCTTTTTCCTGCTGTGTGCTCTGGCTATGATGTGCTGTTTGGCCACATGCCCATGGGGACAGTAGTGATGGATTGAAAACTGGAGCTCAACCAAAATGGACCTTTCCTCCTTATCTGTTGATTTAGCTCAGGTATTTGTTGAAATAATGGACGGTTAATTAACACATAGGGGTTGGAATTTAAAACTGACAAATGAGCAAGCCAGTTGACTGGCCAAATGTCAGTTTTCTTATCTCTTAGATGGGGAAAATAATTGTCCTTTCTTCGTGGAGTTACTAGGATCCATCCATTAAAGGAATGAAAGCAAAACACTTAGTGCATTTACAGGCTGACCTCACACTTGGAGAATCAGTTAGCTACCGAGTGTGGTTCAGAAACAAGGCTTTCTTCCTGGAATGCAGTGGAAGTCTTGAGCTATGTAAAAGTGGTGGGGGCTTGGTAACCTTTAACTCGAAAGAATTCAGAGGATGCACAGATTATCTGGTGAGTGATATCTGGGAGAGGATTTCCAGTTTCTAATATCTGGTATTGGCTAGTTCTAAAGGAGCCCAGCCATGTGTGTTTAATGAATGTCTTTAATGGCCACCATTGAAGGAGCTGTGCATAGGTTCAAAGTAACACTCAGGGCTGGGATGTCGTCCAGTGGGAGAGTGTTTGCCTATCTGTGCAGTGGGGCCTGTGTTCCATACCCCAGACCGAAAGAGAAAAACAAAAGTAACATGGAATCCAAGGACACAGAGCAAAGAGGAGGGAGGAGAGCTGATGGGTAGGTTGTTTTTCTTTCTCCTGGTTCTCAGAACATCAGAGGCTCTTCCACTAGAGATGTGGGTCCTCACTTGGATGTGCCCGCTAAACTGTCTCTGAGCTGTTAGGGAGTCAAGGTGGGGTTTAATTCTATATGGGTCTTTTCTGTTGACAAGACCTAAGAGGTACCCACCCGTCCGTGGCTTATTGATCAGCGGGCAGTACGTGACATCAGACTTTCCTGAACATACAGCTAGAGGAGTTCTGAATTCACCTGTGCTCAAGTTGGACGGCGATGTTGAGCACACCCTGGCGTACAGTTTGAAGGGCTCTCTGAATTTACCTTGCTGAATGTGCACACATATTCTGTCTGCCTCGTGGGTGTCATAAAAACAAAACTACTGACTTTCTTTTAAAAAAAAAATTAATTTTTTTCTTTAAATGTTTGGGACAATGACATTAGATTATATAGATTATGTTGAATTATGTGACCGCTTCTCTTTTTATATCATTTTTGACATACAAAAGAATTGACTTCATTATGATATTTTCATGTGTGTCTATCATTGTTCTTTGCTCATATCCCTTCCCATTATTCTCTCTTATTATCCCCTTCCCTGCTATTTTCACACACACACACACACACACACACACACACACACACACACACACACCCCGCTCTATTCTGCACACAGGAGAAAAACATGACAATATTTATCTTTCCAATTCTGAATTGTTTCTCTTAATGTGATGAAACCTAAAATGGATTTGAGAATCTCTTGATGCCCTGAAGCAATGGGGGAGGGGGGGGGGGGGGGGGGGGGTGGGTGCGCAGGTCAGCAGCAGTAGGGGAGGCGGTCACTGTTTTCCTTTGTGTAGGACCGGGTGGGGTGTTGTTTCAAATGAAAAGCTTTGTTCTAATTGTTCTAAACGCTTTTTTTTCCCCCTCGCCATCCCCTTCTCTCTCTGCCTCCCCCCTCCCCCCATCCTAGCGCTGAGGATGAAAATCAAAGAAGTGAAGAAGGAGAACGGGGACAAGAAGATTGTCCCCAAGAAGAAGAAGCCCCTGAAACTGGGGCCCATCAAGAAGAAGGAGCTGAAGCGGCTTGTGCTGTTCCTGAAGAACGGCGCCGACTGCCCCTGTCACCAGCTGGACAACCTCAGCCACAACTTCCTCATCATGGGCCGCAAGGTGAAGAGCCAGTACCTGCTGACGGCCATTCACAAGTGGGACAAGAAAAACAAGGAGTTCAAAAACTTCATGAAGAAGATGAAGAACCACGAGTGCCCCACCTTCCAGTCTGTTTTTAAGTGACGCCGGGGTGGACGCGGGGGGAGGGAGGGAGTGTTGCCTGGGGTGAGGGTGGGGGCGAGTGGGTGGCTCTGGCTCTTGGGGCACACATACTGCTCTTGCCCGTTACAGCTGTGGCTTTTTGCATCGCGCAGTTGGCTCTGTCCCCACAGCGACCCCACTCCCTCCTCTCTTTACATAGCCACGTCCAGCTATGTCCAGGGCTCTTTAGATTAGGAAGGCTTTTCAAGGGCTGCAGCAGGGCCAGCAGTGACTGAGCAAAAGAAGGGGCGGAATCCTTTCACTGCGTCTCAGGCACACACACACACACACACACACACACACACACACACACACAGCTGGCTCAGGCCATACGTTATTCTGGACATCATTAGGAATTGCTTGTGGAGTGTTTTGGGTAATCTAAGCCTTTGCAGGTAGAAAATTTTGACCATTGGCAAGCCAGGTTGCTTTCATTTTGGTAGTAATCTCCCCCTTTTCTGCGTTACCTAGAAACAAGAGCACCAGTACACACACACACACACACACACACACACACACACACACACACACACATTCTGAAAGTAGCCAGGGTATCCCAGTACAGAATGGGATAGATAAGGGCTGGATGTTTTACCCTCAGCTTTTGCACCAGCCACATTTGATAGGAGACTGTGGGTCTCGGATGGCCGTTTCTATCAGTCCCTTGGGACACAAGGGTGGCAGAGGACTGCTTTTGTAATGAGGAGGAAGGTGGTGGGCCATGTAGAGACGTGAGGCATTTCAGGCTGAGAAGCCAGTGGTTACTGGTTTTCAGAAATACAGTGAAAGGAAAAAAAACAAATGTAGAGCATCAGCAGGTCACGCACTGGTCAGGGCGAATGGGGATCCTCACATTGTGGTCTCATCCGTCACATTTCAAAAGAACACCAGCAACATAAATAGAGACAAAACCCTGGGCACCCTTCAAGGCTTGGCTAAAAATCCATGCTGAGCGTTTGAAAGATAAGCAAGACTAAGAAGACCTCTGACCACCCCAGGCTGCCCTCTTAATGAGAGTTCTGTCTGCGCATGTGCGATGGAGGGTGGCTCTGTCTGCACATGTGCTGTGCCTGGCGTCATGGCCGTGCACCCGCACAGCTAAGGAAGCTGAGAGTGTCTACAGCGCTCCCCATACTGCTTTTCTCCAAGGGGATCCGTTTCTTTAAACATGATTGCGTATCGTTAAAAGGAATTCGAAATCGCTGCCTGCCTGACCCCTCCACGTTCACTTTTGTGTGCCCCCCCACTCGTGTTTTTTTTTTTTTTTTTTTTTGAGGGTAAGCGGCCTATCCAAGGAGATGGTTTCAAAAGCTAACCATTGGCAGTTCCCCCAAGGGCCCAAAGGTATTCCTCAAAGTTTGTGTGCTTAAGAAGTGATGTAAATAAGCCAGTTCTCTTAGGCACCCTTGCCCCTCTTGTCCGAGTAGTTCTAAAGGAAAAACGAAACAAAACATGAAGGTTAATTTCTCCCGCCAAAGTCTGATTATTCATCCCCCACACCTCTCAAGGACCACAGTGACCGTCCCTCTGGTCCGTCAGCCCAGATGCAGCGTTCATTGTGAGGAGTCAAGTCATCTAGTGGCCTTGGATTGACACAGAACCAGAGGCAAATTCTGGTAATTTCTGAAAGACTTTAGCCCCCCCAAACCAGCAAGTCAACGCAGTTACCAATCTGAGTGGGATACTAACCCAGCTGACCTCCTTTTTCATAATCCCGTTACCTTAACACTTTAAAAAATTCTTTCGACCTTAATCATAAAGATATTTAGGGACCTTAAGTGATTTGCCTATAATTTTGATGACTTAAAAATGCCTATGCATATTAGTAATTAGAAATAGTCTACTTTCTCATTGTCCGACTGAAATGCAAACGTATTTCGTGAGCCGGACCTCGAGTCTCTAGGTCAGGGCTCACTGAAGGTCTCATTTTGACCAAGTGTGTTATGCAGCAGGGTCCTCTCCAAGTGGCAGAGGACTTCGACATGAATTTATCTGGGGGGTGGGGGGGTGGTGGTGTTAGCATTTTCACAGAAAGCGAGCCAGGGGTCAAGCTGGGTTGTTCTGGATTAGAAATCCTCAGGTAGGAGGCACCGCTCTCAGAAAGCATTCACAATAAACTGATCATGTGAACTGCAGTGGCTGTTCCCCGCCCCCCCCCCCCCCTTCAGAATCCCTGGCTTTAGAGTTCCATTGTGGACCTGTGAGGATTTTAGACACATACAGACCAGTGTTGTCTGCACAACATCAGCAGTTCAGGACAACAAGGGAGGCTATCTATGGACCCAAAGCTGCATGATCACCGACCTTTGTTCTTTTCCACAAAAGCTCCAACGAACCAGTGTGCAGACTCACTGGCCTCGCCACTGGCTTCCAATAGAGGAGGTCCACGTGTGTCCCAACCATTGTTGCCAGTGAAAGGGTCAGATTTGGAAAGCTTTAAAAGTAACCATTCTGGAGACTAGGAGGAGCCCAGACCCACTGACCCATTGGAAACTATCAGTAGTTACCTTAGAAGATAGACTTGGAGGCAAGAATTGTAAGCATGTTTTACTTTGAAAACATTCTGTGGTAATGCTCAGCTCCCATGGTTGGTGGTGGGTTAGCACTACGTTCTCCCTTGGGGGCAGAAGTCCAAAGTGCAGCCAGCCCCAGGCTTCACATGAATGTGTAAAAATTACAGAAGTCTCCTTCCCCAAAGCTAGAACCTGGTTTTCTTGTTAGACTCCGCATCACTAGATGGTCTGTTGTACCTTCTTCGTGGCTGGAGTGTCTCAAGATGTGTTTCAGAAGCAGGCCTGAGGCCACGTCTCCGTGATGGCATGCTGACGGCTCCGACCTGGCCTGGCAGGTCCTGAGCACGTAGATGGGATTCCTGTTGGCCCTGGCTCCTGCATGAGGACTCCACCTTTAGAGTCTAAAACTTTCATAAAAAGCTTGGAATACTGTGAAGATGTTTTACATTCCATTTCATTTGTGTTGTTTTTGAACCGCCTTTGACCAGATGTTTTGATGTTATCACGTATGTTAATAGTAATTCCCATATGTGTTTTGTTTTCATGCTTTTCCCACCATGTATTCACTTGACTAAAAAAAAATCACTCAATCAATAACAATGTGAATTGTGATTTACCCCGACTCCCCGTCATCCGGAATCCACACTCCAGTTCTGCATATTGAGTTATGTCGGTGGTGTTTTCCGGTCCTAGAACATCACCTTCAAGTGGGAGCTGGGTGTGGTAGGGTGGGAGAGACCTGGGGAGGACCGTGACTAGTCCCTGCCTCCTTCCCCACTCACCGACTCCATATATATAACAGCCTGTTGTCTGTCGGGCTGTGTGGCTTTCAGCTCTGCCAGAACTTCTGCTCCGGGTTCCAGATGCCCTCTCCCCACCGGTCCGTTTTAGTGTTCACGTTCAAATTACCAGCTAGAACTTAAGAGATGGTTTGTATCTGGTGCCGTGGTCCCATTTGGGATTTTTGCAGATGAAGAATCTAAGATGTGACATGGTTGGGACTTCCCAGAAGACTCTGGGTCACTGGCATGGCTGGAATGAGAACCCACAGTCCCTGAGTCCCAGCTATGTAGGCTGAATTATCTGCTGGGCCTGCTTTTGTACCCAGAGTGACACACTTTGCTGATCCCTGGTTGTTTATTTTGGGGTTGGGCTTCTTGCCTACAGAATTCTTCTATTGTAGCGATAGCTCCATGGGATGGTACGCCCTGATTAAAAAGCGCCTCCACACTAGAACCACTACTAGTTTTTCTCCAGATGTGCATCAAAACTTCACCCACCCGGGCTCACCACCACCATCTCTTAGGCGAGAAATGAGGATTTGCACATACTCATCTACCCTGGTGAAGTATTGAAGTGTGATTATTGGTGAAATTATTAAGGCCACTCCACATAGTTAAAATGGAGGTTTATTTTGTGGGGTAACTTACAAGTGAAGGGATAGGCTACAGAGTCTGGGAAAGGTGCAGTCCGGCGGTGGTCTCTGGAGAACTCTGCTCCGTCTACCTTCAGCGTCCAGGGTCCAGGAACCAAAGAGAGCCGGCGCATCCGGATCTTGGGTCTTCAGCATCCTCTCTTGGCCCCGCCTTGTAGGTGTGACCGTTACCGAAGTCTCAATGGGGGTTGGAACTTCCAGGTCAAAGCTGGAATGGCTACCCACTACATGTGATCACTGCCGAGTAGGATATTGGCACTTCCTCTTGGTTCTCCTGTGGTTTAAGGAGAGAATTTCCTTTAGGTAGGCTTGGCACCACCCCTACAGAAGCCATACTGCCATGACCCATAACATCTCATGCCGTTTCAAATTGCCCTCTTTCTAATAAATTAGCACCAAGGTGATGACAGGTATGCAGAAGTATACTTCAGTTTCTGGGGGTGCTGGGGAATTCCGGACCCCTAGGGCTGTGAGTGTGTGGGTCTGCTTAGACACGTTAGGTGATCTAAGAACTACAGGCTTGCTTGACTTCAGTCTGCATAGCACACACCTCTCTTCAAGGAACTATCTGGACCTCCCCATCAAAGAGCAGCAAGAGATGGGTCCGAGTTGGGTTGGCTTCACCATCTTCCCATGTGGAATCCAGACATGCCAGCAAATCCACATTGGCTTCTGAGGAGAAAAAAGTGGGGCCAGTACCCTGATGAATCGCAGGAGAGAAGGGGAGCATGTTTCACTGTTATCATGTGTGGTGGTCACGGGGAGTGGCATGCCCACACCCAGTTCCTGGCTTCCACCCCCAGAAATCTCGATTATGAAGGGTAGTAATGGCATCTCATATGTTAGTTTGCCTCCTGTTCACTGAAACAGGTACTCACAACATACAGGAAACACAGAAGGGTCTTAACAAGAAGGAGCCAGGGCAAGAGGTGGCCCCAAGGACACTTCCTCAGTGACCTACTTCCTCCTACTAGAGCCCACCTGCAGTTCCCCTCCCAACAGTTCATTCAGAATTTTCATTCATCAGTGGATTGAACTAGTCATTGGGTCAGAGTCTTCATGATCTAGTTATTATTATCCTGGGCATATTAGAGTTGAATCAAGTTGACAATCTAGACGACACTAGATTTAGAACTTGTAAGCGGTATACTGGCCGTTTCAAGACTCTGGTCGTTGCGTCTTGGCAAAACATTCTAACAGTACAAACGTGGCTTGGGAATGAGAAGCAAGTGTTTATTTGGGACTTCTTTTCCACACACATTGCTGCAAGACCTCCTGAAGTATTGTGGGTTACTTTCATATAAGTTACTAAAAGTGGTTCAGAGGGAGGGGATGAGAGTTCACTTTTTCCTTTATAGTGGGGGTACATCTGCTCTTCAAAGAGTACTTCTAAGATTAAATAAGCACAGCCACATAGGACAAGTGCAGATTCTAATTCTGTGGATCCAAGAGGAAGTATTTCTATCTGTTTCAAGACAGGGTTACTCTGTGTAACAGCTCTGGCTGTTCTGGAACTCACTCTGCAGACCAGGCCGGCCTCGAACTCACAGAGAGCCGCCTGCCCTTGACTCCTGAGTGCTGGGATTTAAGGCGTGTGCCACCACCTAAGGACCTTACACCTCTAGGGACAGTGGGAGCTGGGTCTGCCAAGCACTCTTTGGGCAGGGACACTCTCAGGGTCTCCACAGTGTCCTTGTATCTATTAGAACAATCCTTCTTGGAAATCCTCATTAGGCACCATCTCCTCGGGACTCAAGATATGAGCCATACTTGGAATTGAGAGTAAAACCAACTGGAGTGAGAGCTGATTATAAACCCAGGTTAGCTGAGGTTAATCTTCAATCATTTACTACTTTTTTTTTTAAATTGTTTACAGTGCTGGGAGCCAGACGTAAGGCCTTGCATATAGGAGGCAAGCTGGCCACTTTTGAGCTACACTCCTAGCCCTAAACTGCTGTCCCTCTAGAGTAGACTGTTTACTTCCTGGGACACTCAGAGGTCCCATCTTTTGTTGCCTCCTTGGGGCGGCCGTCTGTTAGCATTCTCTTGACAGTGCTAGTTCCCACTACAGTGGCTGTTGGAGCTAACAGACTGAAGGTGTTATCTGGACAGCTGAAGTAATACAGGAAGTTGCCAACAGAGGTGGGACTTTTCGTGTTCCATTTGTTCACATCTGGGCAGTTTCAAACTCTTGTCGGGGAAGCCAAGACGGGAAGAGCGACTGAAGTCTTCGGAGGGAAAATCCTATCTCTGACAAATGGCGGCCAGCCTGCCAAGCAGGGCTGATTTACTAGGGTGCAGGCATTAGAATTTCTGTCAGCAAAGGCCAAGGAAGGCTGCTTTGTGCAGCCTTGGAGAAGATAGGTATCAGGGCAAGCTCTCTGGAGGAGCAGAAGGCTCCCATGTCTTCATACATCTGTGCAGTATTTAGATAAGAAGGGCTGCACTTAATCATGGAGAGAGTTGTTTGCTTAAATAGAGGGAGGGAGCCCTGCCTGTGTGTGTTTAAGGAGAGAAAGGAGGTGGGAAGAAGGAGAAAGGAGCCAGCAGGTTTAAACAGTCACCCCCCCCTCCCACCACCACCACCACCACGTGGTTTTAATTAGGGTGGCCTTCCCATCACCTGAGCACCCAAACGAGCCAGTCTGGGTGTTAGGAAAGGATCAGAATTCACATGGCCTGGTGCTTGAGATTTCAGGGGAGCTCTGGGAAGAGTTTCGGCCCTCATCCCTGCAAACGCCTGAGTCAGGAGCCTTGGTGTCTGTTCCTTCAGGAAGCCTGCTTTTTGAATGCCGGTGGGACCCAAGGCCAGAGCTTCTCTGAGAATCCCTGGGTATCAGGATTTACAGACGAAAATCCAAAGGTAAAGCCGCACACTCGATTTTCTTCTTCCCAAAGACAGAAAGAGCAGGAGATACCATGGAGGCATTTGTGCACGATTCCCAGCTCTCCTGCACTTCTTGATGATGCCCACTAACGGCCATTGTCCCGATCCAGACTCGGGGATGGATGGTAAAAAAGGGAGAAGATGGCTTAAGGGCCCCAGTTTCCATTCTGCTACCTTAATGTCTGAAGACACTATGCAGATATAGGTAATTTTGCCTCTTTACCTGACTAAGTTCATCATCCGAATGCACGAAGGGAGAATTACATGTCTAAATTCAAAGGGCTGCTTCACAATGTGACCCAGGGACAAGTAAGGTGAGGACCACATAACATAAGAGATTCCTCAGGGGTAAGGACATCCCCCTCAAGATTGGCAAGACTATTGGAAACCTACTTTGGCAACTACCAAATTCCCAGATACGCAATGGCTATTAGAGCTGCAGCACCTTCCTAGGCCACGGCAAATGAACTTTTGACTTGGGTCAGGCTTAGGGGAGGCTCCAAGGCTCCTGAGGAGGACGGGGAACAGGAAAAGGTGACTAGAGAGAAAAATAAGCACCCGTTAAGAAACTGCTGTGCTGCAGGCCAGCCCGAAGCCTTCTTAGCACTGTCTCCGACTGGGTCGTCCCTGTCAGGCAAGTGTGCTGCAGCCTCCCAGGATCCTCTTCGGCTACCTTCTCTCTCCCGTGCCAGAGCTAGCAGTTATTCACGAGAAGGAGGCTGCTGACGGGTGAGGATGACCTTCGGAGACTAAATACGATCAGGTTGGATGTTCAGCAGGATGAGACACTTGTGTTTGTTTCCATCAGCTAGTTGGAGGGAAAAGAATGCATCTTCCCAGGCAAGGGACTAGCATTAGCTTGGCTGTGCCAGGACTCCACGAACGAAAAGCGTGGCCGGTGTGTGGCAGACAGTCTGGCTCCTAGCAGGAGCCTTCCGTCCTTGACCTTCATCGCTGTGACTGCATTGTCCTGAGATAGAGGACAGAGGTCTGGCCCTGGGGCACTTCTCTCCCAACCTGAACGTGTCTGTGGTCCTCAGACTGGCCCTCCAGTGGGGTCCAGAAAAGGCATGATTCCTTGTCTGGTGTCTGTTCCTCCCTGCCTGGTGGACAGAAAGGAGTTCGTGCAAGAGGAGTGGATTCAGCTGCAGGGGATGGATTCAACTTCTAAAATCAAGTCCAGAAAAACACACACAGTCTCGCTTGAGCTTAGAGACAGGGTCACAGCGCTGACCCCAGAACCTCCCACCCTCCTTTTCTCCAGAGAAAAAGCTGCTCCAGCTTTTAACTCTCTACTGCCCTGAGCTGACCACCATCACCTGCCTGCGTGATTGTGAGCAGCTCAGTGTTCGGAATGTTTGCTCTCCTGTAATTGCCTGTTTCCTCCTGACATTTCTGCACCAGACCCTTTCACACACTCGTTTTTTGCTTGCCCCTGGTTCTGTCTGGCCACTGGTATCCTTGCTGTGGACTGATTTGGGCTACTGGGGTTTGTCATGTGTACCTTCTCGCTGCAGAAATGCAGGGCTAAGGGCTGTGGGGGAACCGTTTCTGGTTGTTGAGCCAAACATCAGGACGAGGGAGGCTTGACAAGGGTCTGGCCTGCTTCCTGATTTTGGATTAGGCCAAATTGGGAGTGTATTGTACACCCCCACCCTCAAGTATTTGAGAGGAAATGTGACCCTTGTGTTTCTGATTCATGTGCACTTAACTCATTAAAATGCTGATTTACAGATGGTGGCGATGTCCAAACTAATCTCTGGGGTCTCTTTTTCAAGCCAGCTTTTTTTTTTTTTTTTCTGGGTGACTTTTTGTGGGAAGGGTAGGTGGGAAGGAGAAATCAAGATTTTCGCTTCCCAACCAGGGCAGTTGCATTCCATCGGTATTGGAACTTGGGCCTGGCCGGCAGGGACAGGAACTCCGACCTTGGAATTGATTGGGTTCTCTGCTGGAGGAGACCCACCTAATCAGAACCACCTGGTATTCTTCAAGGCCCCGTCATTGTCCGCGCTGTAGGAAGCGTCAGAACTTGACCTGTGCTGACAAGGAGCCAGGGTCCATGAAAAAGGAAGGCCCGTACCCACTTTGGGGAATGGATGTGGGTCTAGGAAGCACGCAGGTTCGGCAGCAAACACCAACCCTGGCCTGGCGGCTCTGCAGCTGAGATTCCATCAGCCTCTCCTGTGAGCACCGGTTTCCTCCTGGGAACTTAGGGTGCATTTGCTTGCACGGTGCATATGAAACTTGTTTGTAATGGGCAAAGAAGGGTGGTAGATCATAAATTCAGCAGCTGACCGCTAAATTCTTTAGGGAGCCTTGGGATTTTGCCCCATTTCTCATTTTTTTTTATTTTCAAGGCGGAGGATGTTTAAAACAAAACAAAACAAAGGAAAGCTAAACTGGAGTAAGAAGAATGAGTCTTTTGTTGTTATGAGTGGGTGGTATCAGTGTGCGTGTGCATGTGCGTGTGTGTGTGTGTGTGTGTGTGTGTGTG
>CABHPP010141745.1:0-47263 GCA_902168425.1 Peromyscus attwateri
GGCATCACACAGGCAGATATGATGCTGGAGAAGTGGAGAGTTCTACATCTAGATCAGCAGGCAGCAGGAAGAGAAAGTGACACTGGGCCTGGCTTGAGCACTTGAAATCTCAAAGTCTATTCCCCCAATCCCCCAGTGACATCTATTGCAATAGGGCCACACCTCCTAAAAAGTGCCACTCCCTATGAGCCTCTGGAGGCCATTTTTATTTAAATAACAACACCTGAAAGCTCTAGAACAATAAAGAAGAAATAATATTCAAAAAGAGCAGGAGGAAATAATCAAAGATATGGCTGAAATCAATGAAATAGAAACAAAAAAGTACAAAGAATCAATGAAACACAGAGGTAGTTCTTTGAGAAAATCAACAAGACAGACAAACCCTTAGCCAAATTAACCAAAAGATGAAGAGAAAATATCCAAATTAATAAAATTGGATTTAAAAATGGGGACATTACAATAGACAACAACCACATTCAGAGAATTACAAGGGCGTTCTTTAAAAATCTGTTTTCTACCAGCTGGAAAACATAGAAGAAATGGATAATTTTTTTTCCGATATAAATGACCTACTTAAGTTAAATCCGGATGAAATAAACAATTTAAACAGACGCCTAACCCCTAGCGAAGCAGTAATTAAAAATCTCCCAAACAAACAAACAAACAAACAAAAAACAAAACAACCAAAGAACAAAAACCCAAAATACCAAAAAACAAAAAGCTCAAGGCTAGATGAATTCAGAGCAAAATTCTACCAGACCTTCAATGAATTAACACTATTATTCCTCAAATTATTCCACAAAACAGAAACTGAAGGAATATTTACTAATTCATTTTGTGACTCCACCATTATCCATATAACTAAACTAACTCAAAAGAGAAACTGTAGACCAATATCCCTTATGAACATAGATGCAAAAAAAAATTTCAATAAAATATTTGCAAACTGAATTCAAGGACACAGCAAAAAGATTACTCACCACAATCAAGTTGGTTTCATCATAGAGATACAGGGATTGTTTAACATAAGTAAATTTTTATTGAAACAAGATATACACCATAAACAAACTGAAAGACAAAACCATCTCACTGGATGCAGAAAAGTCCTATGACAAAATGAAGCATAAACTTATAAAAGGACTGGAGAGACAAGGGATACAAGGGACATATCTCAATATAATAAAGACAATTTTCAGCATGCCTACAACTAATATCAACTTAAATGGAGAAAAACTCAGAATTTCCATTAAAATCACAAACAGGACTAGGATGTCCACTCTCTTCATACCAATTCATTATAATACTTATAGCTAAAGCAGTAAGACAACTGAAGGAGATCAAGAAGATGCAAATATGAAAGACAGAAGTCAATGAATCTTTATTTGTAGATGATGTGATTGTATACATAAACAGCTCTAAAAACTCCACCAGGAAACTTCTACAGCTGATAGACCTTTAGCAAAGTAACAGAATATAAAAAATTAATGCACAAAAATCAGTAGCCTTTCTACATAGAAACTACAATCAGAGAAATAAATCAGGAAAATAATAGTTTTTATATATCCTCAAAAATATTCTGGGATAACTCTAGTCAAGTAATTGAAAGACTTGTATAATAAAAGCATTAAGATATTGAAGAAGATACCAGGAGATGGAAAGACCTCTCATGCTCATGGATCAGTAGGATTAATACTGTGAAATGGCCATTCTACCAAGAGCAGTCTACAGATTCACTTCAATTCCCATCAAAATTTCAGCATAACTCTTCCCAGAAATTGAAAGAATAATCTTCAACTTCCATTGGAAACAGAATAAAATAGGGATAGCTAAAACAATCCTGAATAATAAAAGAACTGCTTGAGGTAACACTTCCCAAATTTCAAATTCTACTATGGAGCTGCAGTAATAAAATAGCATGGAATTGGTATAAAAATAGACAAGCTGATCAATGAAATTGAAGAGCTAGGCTTAATTCCATGTACCCACAGACACCCGAGTGTCTTCTATTTGACATAGAAGCAAACAATGAACACTGGAAAAAAGACTGCATCTTCAACAAGTGGTGCTGGTCAAAGTAGGTGTATGTTGAAAAAGGAAAAACAGATCCATATCTATTACTCTGCATAAAATTCAACTTCACATGGATCAAGGACCTCAGTTAAGAACAGATACTCTGACTCCAATAAAACAGAAAGTAGGGAATATTCTTGAATCCATTGGCACAGGAAAGGACTTTCTGAATAGGACACTAATAGCACAGGCACTAAGACCAACAATTAATAAATGGGACTTCATGAATTTGGAAGAGTTTCTCTATAATAAAGGACACCATCATTTGGACAAAGCAGCAGGCTACAGAATGGGAAAAGATCTTCACCAATTATGTATCTGATAGACAGCTAGTATCTAAAATATATAATGAACCAAGACAACTGAACATCAAGAAAACAACCAATTTAAAAATGAAGTACAGATCTAAACAGAAATTCTCAAAAGATGAAACACACAAATGGCTGGGAAACACTTAAAGAAATGTTCAACATCCTTAGCTACTAGGGAAATGCAAGTTAATACTGATTTGATACTTCATCTTAAGCAAGTCAGAATGGTCAACATCAATAAAAACAAATGACATCCCAGGCTGGTGAGGATGTGGGCTAAGGGGAACACTCATCCATCTCCGGTAGGACTACAAACTTGTATAGCCACCACAGAAATTAATGTAGTGGGTTCTACAGGGAGCCGGAGCCGGATCTACCTCAAGACCCAACTATACTACTCTTGGGCATATACCCCAAGGACTCTACATTCTACTACAGGGGTGTTCATCCATGTTCATTGCTGCTCTATTCAAAATAGCCAGAAGTTAGAAACAGCCTAGATATATATCAACTGATGAAATAGTACAATTTATGGTGCATTTACACAATGGAATATTATCCAACTGTTAAGAAAAATTAAGTTTACATGAATAGAACTAGAAAAAGAATATAACTAGAAAAAAATTATACTGTGTAAGGGAACCCAGATCCCTAAAGATAAATATTGTACATTTTCTCTTATATATGAATGTCAGCTTTTTAGCTTTTGACATGTGTGCTACAATCTGAATAATCACAAAAGTTACGTGTCTAATAAGGGAGCCGGGGGAGACTCTCCCAAGAAATGAGAAATAAAATATAGTATTATGGAGAGATAAAGAGAACTAGAATAGGAGGATTTTCTAAGAAAGCGCCATATTGATTTCCAAAGTAGTTGTACAAGCTTGCATTCCCACCAGCAGTGGAGGAGAGTTCTCCTAGCTCCACATCCTCTCCAGCATAAAGTGTCTTCAGTGTTTTTAATCTTAGCCATTCTGACAGGCATAAAGTGGTATCTCAGAGTTGTTTTGATTTGCATTTCCCTGATAATTAGGGATGTTGAGTAATTCCTTAAATGTCTTTCAGCCGTTTGAGTTTCCTCTGTTGAAAATTCTCTGTTTAGTTCTATAGCCCATTTCTTAATTGGACTGTTGGGCATTTTGATGTCTAATTTCTTGAGTTCCTTATATACTCTGGATATCAGTCCTCTGTCAGATGTGGGGTTGGTGAAGACCTTTTCCCATTCTGTAGGCTGTCACTTTGCCTTGTTGACCGTATCCTTTGCTCTACAAAAGCTTCTCAGTTTCAAGAGGTCCCATTGATTGATTGTTTCTCTCAGTGTCTGAGCTACTGGTGTTATATTTAGGAAGTGATCTCCTATGCCAATGTGTTCAAGACTACTTCCTACTTTCTCTTCTAGCAGGTTCAGAGTAGCTGGATTTATGTTGAGGTCTTTGATCCACTTGGACTTAAGTTTTGTGCACGGTGATAGATATGGGTCTATTTGCAGCCTTCTACACATTGACATCCAGTTATGCCAGCATCATTTGTTGAAGATGCTTTCATTTTTCCATTTTTGGCTTCTTTGTCAAAAATTATATGTTCATAGGTGTGCAGATTAATGTCAGGGTCTTCAATTCGATTCCATTGGTCCACAAGTCGGTTTTTATGCCAGAGGAGGACTAAGAAGGGAAGGGGATGATAGAGAAGAGTAAAGGAGAGAAAATGGGGAGGGGCAACTGACACTAAGGGCTATTTGAAAAACCACATGGAAACTTACGATTGCAGAAACTTCTTGAAATATATACATACATGACAGGAATATAAATGGACTCACTACATAACACAGTTCCCCAATTAGACATCTTATATCGTCAAGTAAAACCTCCAGTTCCAGGAATGGGTTACATCTTGTTGAGTCATGGGTCAAACAGGTCCCGTGAAACCCCAAACATCACAGGCTATTGCCAAGACTATTGGTTGCTCTCCACAACCACCTCTGAAGATAACATGTAAATCATCAAACATGAAGAAGTCTAGCTGAACCCTAACTAGAAGCTTCATCTCTACTGATTAGCGTTCATGGTATGGGAAGGTACTCTTGGCACATTACCAAAGAAGAAAGTATTATCAATACCACCCAGTTACAAATACTTCAACCTACAACAGTGACCTCCCTGTAAGACATGCTGGGTCAGTAGTGGCACAAATGTTATGGGAGTAACTAATGACTTTTTAATTTGATTTAATGCCCACTCCATGAGACGGAACTCATACCTGACACTTCTGAAGTAGTCAAGGATCTGAGACTAGATGGGCCGTGGATCTAAGGGAAAACCTAATTATTGTTCTGTTAAAGGAACAAAGCAGTAAAATGATTCCTAGTGGCACATTGCTGTCCCCATAGACCAGTGCCTCACTCAACCCTCATCAGGAAAGCTTCTTCTTGTAGCAGGTGATCATTAACAAAGAGGGGCTGATGTTTGTGGCTTAGCGGCTGCACGTGAATTTACTGGTATTTTAATTATCATCTGTGGCCCCACACACCTGTAGTCAGTACCCTGCTGGCCACTCAGGCTGCAGCCTAGCGGGGCTTCCAGTCCTGTGGCCCTGGCAGCTGGGATATGTAGGTTTAAATTAAGTCTCTATTGTTCTATCTATCAATAAGACTGGGGAGTCAAAGGCTGAGGTGAAAACCTGCTAGCTCAGAGAGGCTGAGTAGCAACTAGCTGACTTTGCTTTTTGACTGGAGACACCACAAGAGACACAGCTCTTCCCTCGTCCCAGAACCAAAAGGATGATCACATTCTAGTCTCTGCTCTTTCCTTCTTGTGCGTCTTCTCTATCCAAATTGTTGGCTTCTCTATGGCAAATTCGGGTCAGCTAGTTACTGGCTCTGCTCCCTTGATTCAAGATAAACTTTATGGACAGTCTGGAGTATGACAATGCTATCAAAACATCCCACAACACAGGTCTACAATTAGACATGTGAAGAGTGAGAGGCTTTGAAGCATTCAGCTATAAGTGGAATGTCTTCATCAAACCCCTCCCCTCAGGGTTCAGGGAGCAATGCAAAAATGGAGGAGGAAAGATGTAGGAGTCAGAGGGGATGGATGGCTCCAAGGAAACAGTGTCTTCCAGACACAACAGGATTGATACACACACGAACTCACAGACACTGTCACAGCATGCACAGGGCCTATGTAAGTTCAAAACCAGAAGAGGGCCGGGCGTTGGTGGCACACGCCTTTAATCCCAGCACTCGGGAGGCAGAGGCAGGCGGATCTCTGTGAGTTCGAGGCCAGCCTGGGCTACCAAGTGAGCTCCAGGAAAGGCGCAAAGCTACACAGAGAAACCCTGTCTCGAAAAACCAAAAAAAAAAAAAACAAAAAAAACAAAAAAAAAAAAACAGAAGAGGTTTCAGTGCTGAGAGGGAGGAACCGCCACAAGGTCCCACCCTTAGCCAAGAAATTATCTGTTATTGGTACTCAGTGTCAACAAGGAAATCAGTTTTCTCCAATGGAGTCTTGCTGGGTGAGTCAGTGACACTCCAAAGCAGGCTCCATGCCCAGGAGTGGCCAGCACAAAATGAACTCAGTGGTATTTTTGTGGACTTCTTGTTTCGTTTCAGTTTGTTTTGTCTTATGTATTTTTTCCCCTTGTTTGTTTGGTTTTCATTTTTATGGCTTTCTTTTACATTTCTTTCTTTTTTTGAAAGAGAGAGAAAGAACATAAAGTTAGGCAGGTAGGGAGGTAAGGAGGAGAAAACATGATCAAAATATGAAAATATCTTTAATAAAATAAAAGTAATAAATATCTCAAAATAGGGAAATTTCTGAAGGAGTCAACATTGGTTCTCACTTTCAGTTGCTCTAAAGATTCTGAATTGTAAGAGAAAAATAAATTGAAAATAAAAATAAAGAAAAAAATAAAACATGCTTTCTTTTCAGAGACCAGGGCAGCTCATCCATCTCAGGAGTATTAGTGTGAGCTATAATCGTTAAGAGCATTCCCAACAGAAAAGCACACAGCTTACCCTAAGAAGCCATTTGACTTCTCTGCATCCCTACCTGGTTCCATAAGCTCCTTCAATGGGTTTGCACAAGCAAGGACAGCTGTGGACCCAGTGCCCCTCTGGGGCCAGATAGTCGTCCATTTCAGGCATGATTGTTTTGAATTCAGTCACAAGCTCTAACTCACACACTTATGTTCCTTAATTCGCTTCCATGCAAAGGCAAGTGGATTTATTCTCTGATAAATATGCATCAGAATATTAGTCTTTCAAAACTTCTGAATCTACGTAGAATTAGTCCAAAACCTCGTGAAGAATCTTTAATTTCAGTGCTTCAATTCCATCTGCTGCCTCTTTCTTTAACAGACAATAAATAGAAACCTGCCTTCCTCAGTTTTGAAGAGGACTTAGTGCTTTCTAGCTCGAGACATCTTCCCTGAACAAGACGACCGACACATGACCACAAGGTGGGAGGGTGTCCAGAAAGCAGTCAATGCTGAACCAGCAACTTCGTCTGGTGCTTAGGGATTCTGCAGCCATCCTTCACCTCACCCTAGGAAAGAACTGAAAATGAATTTTCTACCCCTTTTGTGAAACTCAATGTAATATTAGTACTTGAAATGAGTTTCAGTTGCAATGTCACATAGTATGAGGCCAAGGCATTTTTTAAAAAAAGAGCAATCATAGCATCCATATTTTACCAATGCTTTGCACTAATCATTGAAAAATACCATCTGCCTCTCTGCCAAGACACCCGATCTGTATTTAGATGAGAAAGTACAATAAAAATCCCCCAGTCACAAAAATCAAACTCTGTGAAAACACTAAGCCTCAGATAAGTTCTGTGTACACAGAGTGGGTCTCAGGTGACTCATTTGGAAGAAGGAAATGGAAGTCCCACTTCACTGAGAGAAGAGCCTGCTAAAACCCAGCTCATCAATGGAAGCCAAGTGCACTTCAGGGGGCCATTGGGATGAAAGCGCTGAGGCTCCGGCTCTCCCCATCTGACAAGTGGTGGCAGTGGGAAAGGAAAGGTTTGTGAAGGACAGGGCATCTGTCTTTGTTGTGTACTGTGTAATGTGATGATGTCTCACCAACCTGTGCCGTGTGTGTGTGTGTGTGTGTGTGTGTGTGTGTGTGTGTGTGTGTGTAAAACAGGATGCTGGGCAGGGCTTGCATCATTTTACAATGGAAAAGCTAGGAATAATTATATTTCTAGCTTAGCAGTTATCATTGAGATAAGTGTCATCTTGTAACTAGTAATCAGGACCCCAGAGAAACACAGTAGAAAAATCATGCATTCAAAGGGACAGGATAAAAGCAAGGACAGAGGTTGTTGGCCTTTGATATTTTCTGCTGTCATGTTCTCTCCTTCTGAGCTCTCAAGGACCTTGAGCTGTGCGGATGGGGAATCGCTGGGGCAAAGATGGGGTGGTGGGGATGAGGGATGTATATGTGATCTTCAAAGACTGGCCAGTCCAATCTTACAGGTTGCCGTTCTTCTTCAGGACAGGTGATAAATATGGGTATTGGGACTTTATTATCTCATAAGTCAGAGTGTGGAATAGTAAACACTGGTTCTTATCTCTGCCTTGGTGCGCTCACAGTGGTGGGAAGTATTCATACCCCACACTCTTTTGTTTGTCCTGTATATTTGGAGAACAGAATCTCTGCATGTCTAATTTCCTAACGAGAAACTCCAGGCACTCTTTCTCATGCCCAGAATCTCAATGGTCAATTTTAGATTTCAATTCCAGCTTCTCCTGCAGTCTCCCAGGAGCTTTATATCTCATAACCAATTCCACTGTTATTTCAGGGCCTGATGAGTTTTCTGGAATAGATGATTCTTTCAGAGAGTATAGCTTTACTTCATATTCGTCTAATGCCTTTTCTCCTTCCTCTAGTCTCTTCAGGCCCATTAAGTCAGCTCTTATTACACACTCTGAACTTATCCACTCTAAATTAACCTGACAGGAAATCTCTCACCTTCATACTTCACCTCCATTTGGGTCCATACCACACAGCTCCATTTAATAATTATAAACACTATTAGAGGCGAGTACATACCAAGCAAACATTTTATGACTGAGCTCCATCCTCAGGCCTAAAGCCATCTTCCTTACAGGAGGTCTCGGATTCCTCAGCTCTATATTTATAAGTGGGGCCAAAGATATATTTTATAGTTTACAAGTCACTTCAGACAAAAAAAGTGCTGTGAGGGTACAATGGGATTCTTAAACACTATAGCAACACACAGAGAAATTAGGAGGCAAGACTGATTTTTTTAAAAAAATGTTTATTACATTGTGTGTGTGTGTGTGTGTGTGTGTGTGTGTGTGTGTGTGTGTGTACATGTGTGCTACAGTGTGCTACAGTGTGCAGGTGGATATCCGAGAGGACAAATTGAGGTACTTGGTCCTCTCCCTCCACTTTGTCGGTCCCAGGGATTGAACTCAGGTCATCAGGCTTGGCAGCAGGCACCTTCACACACTGAGCCATCTTGCCAGCCCAGGGGAAGATGAAGCTAGTCAACAGACCAAGAAAGGACAGAGGTGAGTCCATCTACATACAATCTGCTGTAAATTTTTCCTAAAGTTATAGGCTCTCCTTTTACAAAACTGTCCAATAGTTTAAAAAGCACAGCTATACTCCTCTAGAGACAGTAGCTGTATTTCACAGAGCGTATTCATAATTCCACTTAGAATAGCATGCATTATCTTTAGCTTTCCGAACCCCTTTCCAATGCCTTGTCTGTCCTGGTGTATCCAGGCACATTTGCACATAGAAATATGGAAACATGTCTGAGAAACAACAGCAAAGATACACTCCAGGCTTATATAACACACCGACCACACATGCTGCTAGTCACGTTTCCTCTGGCAGGAAGTGAAATGTCATGCACAGTGATTTAACAAAAGGAGGGAAATTTTATTTTCAGGTTTTCTCTTCTGAATCACAGAAGAAGATATAATCAAGGTCAAACTTGGGGAATTATTTGGGCAATAAAAGCAACTGGATGAAACCCAGCTCCCCGAAGGTCCCCCGAAGACACATTTGTGAGCTGAATACTAGAGATTAGTTTTTATTGAGAACTTAACAATGCGTTAGGCATATGTAGTATATACATTGATCATTTACAGCTTCAACCTCACAAGGAGTTTCTGTCAGGCTCATCTTATAGACGAGGTAACAGACACCATCCCACTGAGGCTTTATAGTTCGCAGTTTCTTAAACATAATGATTATGAGTTGTTTCTGGTGCTCACACATGCTGCATCCCATGACTTCCCCCTTGTCTCTGAACACACTCACACTTTGCACCATGCAGCTGCCATGGCATGCAATGCCAACAAATGCTGTCTGAAACATTTCAGCTATGATTGAAGACTATGGTGTGTTAAGAATCACAGTGTTTTTACTCTATATCCAAAGGTCTATGATATTATAGAAACCCAATGCTTTAACTATAGAAATCAGAGACTTTCGATATTTTCCTGCTGCTACCCCTCAGCATGTAAGTATCAAGTCAGTGTGTCTTTGGATTTGATTGTATGAAAGAAGTAGATCATAAGCCATTGAAGGTTATCTGCCACTGTTTCCAGCCTGTGTGTGCTGTGATGTAAACACCATACTCTATTATGTACTGAGCCTCTCAACAGTGCTTTCCCTAATATGATGGATTGAGAACCTCTAATACCATGAGCAAAGATAAATCTTTCATCTCTGGGCTGCTTCTGTGAGGAATTTGGTCACAGAAATGGTAAAAATAGTTAATAAAGAAAAATGATACCAGAAGAATGGAGATGTTAATGTTATGATACTGAAACCAAACCATGGGACTTGTAGGCCCTTGGAACTGATTTAAAGGAAGAATGTGGACGACTTTGGAGCTGGAGATAGAGAGGAAGAAATTTTAGGTCAGTATGACATTCAGACTGTATCACAGTTATTGCTCACTGTCTTTAGCTAGGTTTAGAGTGAGAGTCAGGAGCAAAGGGGTACAGAAGGATTTTGGAAACAAGCAGTTTGGGACCACACATTTATTTAAGTCTGGAGACAAGGCAAACATCAATGAAGGAGGTATAACTGTTAAAGAGATTTGTATTTCCAGAGAGACACAATACATTCTGCATTGGGACAAAAGGAAAGGAGACTTGAGGGCAAAACCTTTCCCATTGAAGCCCACATAGTATAAACATGTAAACCCATTTAAAAGACTTTTAAAAGGAGAGTATAAGGGATGCCCTGCTGGGAAAGGCTCACCTAGGGATATATTTTCCCATGTTCAGCTCTGTAAGCATTTAGAGGCTGCTGCAGCTGTGGTCCAAAGGGGTGCTGCCATGTAGCAACATCTCCAGCTCTCAGAAGAACTTGACTTCATCTATGTGATGCTAATTCTGCAGGTATACAGAATGGGATCATGGAGGCTTTCACTCGGGTTTCACAGTAAAACAAATGAGATCAGGCAAATGTGGAGTAGGGTGAGGTTCCAGGTAGGGAGCCCCAGAATGGGCTATGCATGAAGCTTTGAAGGTGAGACTGAACTTTAACGGCTCCCTGGGATGTTGTGGGTGGGTGGGGGCTGCCAGGTGTTTTGACTTTATAGTACCTCACTTCTAAGCATTTGCTTTGAATCTCAGAAGAAATCTTGGATTTTGGACGTTTGAAACAGTCTTGAGTCTGTTAAAACTGTGTGGGTTCTTGAAGTCTCACTGGATGTATGTTTGCATTATCAAATGGCCATGGCCACACAGAATGTTATGGTTCAAATCTGAAGTATCTCCCATGGGCTCATGTTTTGATTGCTTGGTCCCCAGTTTATAGTGCTACTTGGAAGGCTGTGGAGGCTTTGGGAAGTGGCTGCTGGCTGTCAAAGGTA
The DNA here is from genome assembly GCA_902168425.1 of Peromyscus attwateri. Classification (NCBI taxonomy): domain Eukaryota; kingdom Metazoa; phylum Chordata; class Mammalia; order Rodentia; family Cricetidae; genus Peromyscus; species Peromyscus attwateri. Next base: position 11,252 of record CABHPP010141745.1, read on the forward strand.
GATGATAGGCTTTGAAGGTTCTCTCCAACTGCTGATTTTGCTTGCATTCCCTCTCCTTGTTCTACTGTGATGGAAGGCGCTCCTGCTCTGTGCTGCTATTGCCTACCACTAACTGAGTCGTCTACTGGGGTTTGTCTGTTATCCTGGATTGAGAGCCTTTGGTGCATGAGCCAAAATCGATATTTTTTTTCCCTAAAGCTGTCAGGTTATAGACATTCAAAGGAAACTAGACAAACTTCCTTCCTTCAAGGTTTACTCTCAACGGTTCAGCCAACCACAGCGATGTCCTCAGAATTTCTGGCCAAATTCACATATTTAACCCTTTTAGAAAAATGTGATCATGTGTTCATCCAGTATAAGAAATCCCAGCCCAGCGTAGTGACACACACCTTTAATCCTAGCACTTGGGAGGCAGAGGCAGGTGGATTTCTATGAGTTTGAGGCCAACCTGGTCTACACAGGGAACTCCAGGACAGCCAGGGCTACATAGTGAGACTCTATCTTTAAAAAGACCAATAAATAAATAAATAAATAAATAAATAAATAAATAAATAAATAAATAAAATTGAAATAAAAGAAATCCCAAATCAGCCAAGATGCAGCATCATTATTCAGTCTGGAATTTCACTTACTGGAAGCCACCTCCTAACCCAACAAATGAGAAGGAGGAGACAAAATGTGATCCCTTTTATTAAAAAAAAGATAGCATAAGAAAATATGGCTTCAATTTCTAAACAGAGTTAAATGAATGAAGTGATGCATAAATTATAATATGAAGGTATTGCCAGAGTAAGTTTATGAATAATTAAAAGATTCATCATTAGAATGTTTAAGTTTTCATTTCCAGAGAATAAGAACTCTCCACCCAGTACTTTGTAACTGATCGTCACTGTTCATTCTCATCCAGCTCAGAAAACTTCATCACGGCAGCTGAAGAATAAACTGTTAATTCTCATCTAGGCACCATAATTCTTACAGGACATTCTCACAGCCTACATCAGAAACAGGAGTGTTACTAGATAACGTGAAGACTACATGATTTCCATCTATGTCTCGTTTCGGTTTCACACATAATATGTCAACCTTGTGAGCAAAAGCCTCAAGAGCGAGTGGGCAAAACACAAAAGAACAGAAAGACAGCGGAAGGGTCTCCTCAGGGCAGCTAACCCCAAACAAATGAATTATGGTTCTTCCTCCTCCCAATATTCTTCTCATTTTTTTCACGCAAACATTGCCATTCTACTGAATTATACCTGCTGAATGGATCAAGGAGGCACAGCTGGTTCCTGGCTGCAGTGCATAGGAGGAAACTAATGAAGTAGCTAGATCCCAAACTGAGCGGAGCATGCACATGTGTGTGAGCATGCATGCTCTTTCCCTTTACAAATCTTGTTTAATGTTCATGAAATACTCAGTTTCTCTGGGACAGGGAACATAAATCATTAACCACTTTATAAACACTAATAAGATTAGATGTGCTCTTGCCATTCAGGAAAAATATGTGAACCCATTAATTTGAACTTGCTCATATCTGAAATGCCTAAAATGTCCTCATTTCATAGCTCTTTACCACACAGAATAGTTTGTTAGAGGGTGTCCAAAATTTTACACACAAAATGTTGCTCTAATGTCCCAGTGACGTTGAGGTCTCAGAAAAACATTTTTTTCAAAGGCACCTTTGCAAGTAGCTTGTCAAACCTGACCTTCAGAAGATCAGTGAGTCTTATCCAGAGCCCAGCAGCCCTGGGCTCTGTCACCTCTGCCAGAGGAGAAGAGAGCTTGCTGCCTGCTGGGCGATTTGCAGGCAGGACTCACTCATGTTCCTTCTGCCTCAGGTAATCTATTATTCTGTTTTTAGCATTTCCAGTGTAGGCAGGCCAGCTGGATTCCTCCTGGGAAGTGGCATTGAGATTATTCATGGGGCGCAGAATGAGACCAGACATCTGAGTTAAAGGGGAAGAGGGACTTTAGAATGTCCTGTTCATTGTGGCCATTAAAATATATTGTCCCTGACTAGCCTTGTGTTCTTGTGCCAATCACCTAATCTCTTCTGACTTCAATTTCCTTATCTGTAAAATGATAGAATAATACCTTCTGCTCAAAGATTCTATGAAGTGTAGTTGGTTGTGCTGATAGGGCACTGCATGCTCATGAAATTTAACAGAAAGCTATTTAGGAAGAAGAAAAAAAATGAATGATAAAAGGTACTTTTAAAAATACACAGGAAAGTTCGGGCTGACTTATGCAAAGTCAATACAGAAAAAAAGAATGTTGAAACTCCAAACAGCATGTTAAGTACCTGGTAAACAGAATTACCAGTGTCAGTTTGTCTCTTTCCTCTAAGAGGATCCTTGTCACACCTGAGGACATTGGAATGTATTTCTCAATTCATATTGGACTTGGCACGTGACTTGCTTTGATCAATGGGCTATTAGTAAAAGTAATACAGACTGGAGCTTAACATATGCTTGTGAGTTGGAATTTCTCTCCAGAGCTTTAACTATTGCCAGTGGGAAAATGTACCATTGTGGCCAATGTTCATGAGCCTGAACCCTAGAAAAGATCCATGGGACAGTCCTGAAATAGCCCCATGCCCTGAAGCAAGCCCAGCTGAGCCCAGATGACCAGCAAATCACTCACTAAGCTGTGTGCACCACAAGTGCCTTGTTGTAAGTCACTGAGATCCTGATTTGGAGCCACAGCATTATTATAACAAGATTTGACAGATAGACTCTGTAAAGAAGCAATATATGAAAAAAGAATAAACTGCCTAGAGGGACCAAAGATGATAAACACCTTAAACTATATAAAACCCAACCTATCACAGAATTTAGAATTAGCCATTCTCAATATGACTGCAAATGTGCCAAAATTACAATGATATTGAATTGAGAACCACACACAAATTGCAAGATCTTTTGTACCAAATTTAAAATAAGCACAATTAATAATCCTATGTAGTTAGTTTGATGACAAAATTAGTCCTTTATTGGGTAAGAGGCGGTGTTGTGGGAAAGATCTAAATAGTCCTGAAGCTTCATTTGGAACATCTGTTTTTTGCAAGCTATCATATATTGCCTTTCCTCTTTTCTCAGCTAAGAATGCTGCAGATGTATGTCCTAATCCATGAAGCGTTCTGCATGCACCTGCCTCAGAGCTGAAGTTTCAGCTTCTCCCAGGATCCAGAAGCTACCAAATCACGACAAATAAACTTTGTGAAACACATGCACGTATCTGCCCTATAATTAGACGACACCGTTACCATGCTGTCATCTGGATTTTTGTGCTCTCCTGTGGGTTGGAGCCGGGATACAGTCCTGATCTGTCAGTTTTAGGACCTTTCTAGTAAATGCAACAAAGTCTTAGCTTTAGCAGATTCAACAGGATCAGAGGGTAAATGGAATGGAGGATAGTCACAAAGCCCAGTCCATACCGGAGCATTACACACATTAAGAACAATGGCATAACTGTTTTGTGGTCTGGGTGAGCCTCCACAGGCTCATGTGTTTGAATACTTGGTCCCCAGCTGGGAGTGCTGTTCAGAAAAGTTGAGGAAACTAGTGGATGGAGCATTGCTGGCGGAAATACGTCACTTAAGGTGAGTCTTGAGGCTTCAGCCTAGCCCCACTTCCTGTTCTCTTTCTGCTTCCTGAGTGTGGCTGCAGTGTGATCAGCCAGATCTAATTGCTGTGCCTTCTCTGCCCGCTGCCATGCCTCCCTGCCGTGATGAACTGTATCCCTTTAGAACTGTGAGCCAAAATAGACCCATCCTCTCTTAGGTAGCTTTTGTCAGGGATTTCGTCACCGCAGGAGGAAAAGAAACTAAGTCAATAAGCAACTGGAATAAAAAATGTTGAAGTTTGTGGTAACCTATGTAACTTGCTGTAATTGCATGATTGTAATGTTAACTGTAAAAAGCTGCACAGAAAATGGTTTGTATAATCAGGTCACGAGATGTAAAAGGGAAAGGCTTCCAAGTCCAGGTTTGGGAACGTTATCAGAACATTGTTAACACAATCTCTCTGAGTGGTGGAGTGCTTTTTATTTCTGTTTTTCACATTTTTTTTTGTATTAAATATCATTTAAAATTCTTTTTCCTAAATGGTAATTTTGTTCTTTTAAAATGTGAATTTTTCACTGTTTATTATACTTTGTTCTGTCTTCTTTTACATGTTTACCAAAAGGAGGTGAAATTAATATTGCATTAAACTTTACATATTTATATCACATCAGCAACAATACATTTTTGATCCCATAGCTAAAATGAAAGCTAGAATTTTTAAAACTTAGCATTCAGCAAAATAATGAGATTATATAATTTCCACAGAAGAGTTGAAAGTGCTTTATAGCACAGTCATTAAAAATGAAAGTATCATTTTGTTATTGTGCATTTTGACATTACAAATGACAGGAGAGTATGGTATTTCAAAGACATACTAATAAATTTGTAATTATCTTCAATAGAACAGATTGGCTTAACTCAAAAGTTACATTAAAATAAATTATAAATGTCATCTCAAAAAATAAAGAATTAGCACTTTGTTTATCCCAGAGAACTTCAAAGAGTACTTAATAGAGTATCTTGAGCTCTATTTCTTCGGAGACAAATAGAAACTAGAAACATGGAATCATTTTCCTAAGGCCACGAAGACTTAAATGTAATCATGCCAGACACTTACTGATTTATGAATGTCTCCCAAGTGCATCATTGGGAGCTTGAAAATATGTCACCACTGGCTGTGTAGAGATGATATTTCTTTTTCTTAACAGTCTCATGTTGCAAAAGTAATTTTCTTAAAACCAATATTTAATGTTTTCATTTCCAAAGCAAGCACTTGAAAAAACTAAAATGACTTTGCATTTGGCTGTGTGGGGGAATTGCTACTAATAACTGTTGTTAAACAGCGTGCAAGAACATGATATTCCATCTCATTGCCTGATAGTAATAAGCTTGGCAGAACAGATTATAAATAAAAAATATACTACTGCTTTTAGCTTCATGAAAATATGTGTGCTTTTGATAGTTGTTCATTTTGTGCATTTAAAATCTAGTAACATTGGGGATGGCAGTTAAGAGCACTGGCTGCTCTTCCAGAGGACCAAAGTTTGATTCCCAGCACCTATGTGGCAGCTCAAAACCATCTCTAACTCCAGTTCCAGGGGATCTAATGCTGTCTTCTGACCTCTTAGGACATCAGACATGTATGCAGTGTACAAAAATACATGCAGGCAAAACACTCATGCACATAAAATAGTAATAAGAAGAATTTTAAAAAATCTGCTAATATTCATGAAGAATAGACTCATAAGCAATGTAAGCATACATTTAAAAGCATTCAGGATAGATTGTTGATACTTCATAAAATTAACAATGCAAGACTACTGTTTCCCACTTCAAAGTTTTCCCTAAATTTTTAGGAGGGTTTAGGAACAGTTGTTGGAGTTTGTTTAATGCATAATTTTTTTTTAATGATCTGTAAGAGGTAAGAAAGAATAAAAATGACTTCCTTTCTATCCAACATATGCATATCAATTACATCATGATTGCTAAGACCGTCCACGAATTTGTCTTTTTCTAGAACAGAACTGCATTATATTATTACATACCATATTAAGGAGAAGATGCTTCACTCACCAACATTGTCTAGGAAGACTTGGTAGGACTAGTGGGAAGAATGGGTATACTGTATGTGATGAATTAATACCAAAGGGTAGTGCTGACATGCTAGGTTTTTAATATTACAAGGGAGCCCTCATGAGAGAACACCCTGGCTGTTTGAGACTGTATTAGGGAGAAACAGTTTCTTTTCCCCACCCCAAATTTTGCACAAGCACATTCTCATTTTACTCATGCCACACCTGGGGAAGAGGAGTTGCAAACAGGATGAGTATATGTGGGATGAACGGAAGGGACATTCTCTACGCTGCTCAATTCTTCTTCCTTCAAGGAAGGCATTCTCTTGGCTCTTTGATTCCCAGATCCTCCCCTGAGAGTACCTTCACAGAAGGGATGCTGCTGAGTGTCTCTGCCTACCTCAGGACCCTTGTCAGTTGCCCAGGTAGCCAAGAGAGCCAACACTCTTGGCATCTCCCTCACTCTCCCATAGTGCATGCCCCATGTTTTTAGCTACATTTTGTATCTCAACTTGTTCAGAAACCAACAGGACTGTAGCAAGGAATTATACTTCCTTTCAGAAAAGCATTTCCATTCATCACTGAGGGATTTGAAAAAAATTCCAAGTAATCCACTGCCTGACTTGTAAGGAAGATTATTACTCATCACTTAATATAAGGAGCCCCCATGTGAATGATTCACTCACCAACACTTCACTCTACTCCTTCTACCATTATTTATTAATGTTTTTCATTTAAAATGTTCATTGGTTTTTTTTTTCCTTTGAAGTATTGTGCTAAAAGGAAACTATTTCAACTATTTCAATTCCATGAAAGGAAAATACCTACCATTTGTCAAAAAAAAATTAATGTCCAAAATATATAAAGCATTTGATTATATGCAAGGAATCATAATAGGTGCTTTATAGGGACTGAGGGGGATGGCTCAGTGGGTAGAGTTATTGCCATGCATGTTTGAGAACCTAAGCTCCCATCCCTAGCTCCAGGGCTTTTAGCCCCAGTGCTGAGGATGGGGATTGAGACAGGAGGACCTAGGGGCTCACTAGCCAGCCAGTCTAGCCAAACCAGTGCACTGGCTAGGCTCTGTCTGCAGCCCTGGCTTTTAAAAGGTCATGCTTGGGTAAAAGAATATCCACTAAAACTTAAAATCACAATTACGGGGACTAGGAAATGGCCTAGTGGGTAAAGTACTTGCTCTATGAGTCTGAGGACCTAAGCTTGAATCTCTGGAACTCACATAAAGCTGGTCTCTTTAATTCCAGTTTTCCTACAGTGAGATGAGAGGCAGAGACAAGAGAAGTATCCAGAAGCTCATTGGCCAGATGCCTGGTATGCAAGACAGCAACAAACAAGCAATGTTCCCTCAAACAAGGTGGAAGATGAGGACCAGAATCTAAGTCTGGCCTCTGGCCTCCACATATACACTGTGATATTTGTATTCCTGAACACACACACACACACACACACACACACACACACACACACACAATCACAGTTGTAGTAAAAAATGAATTTCATTGTTGCATATTGCTCTGCTGGATCTAGAACCAATGATTAGTGATTATTCTGAGTTGACTTATTTCTGGCACAGGTCCTTATTCCTATCCTGAACTAGTAGCAAGATGTTCTCCATTTTAGGGAATGAGTGCAGTTAACACCTGTTGTGGACAAACTGTTCTGCAGGCAGGACGTGGTTGTTGCCATTTTGCAATTATGGCAGCTATGATTACCTGCATGAGACTCTCATAAGACTGAGCCGACTAACATTCAAACATTGAAGGTGGGAGAGCTCATTAAGCGGTGTACAAGGCAGCTCAAGAGCCTGCACATGAGGCCCATAAGGCATGTCCCCTCCTGGGCGACACATGAGCAGTTAACAATTGCTGGTGGAAAGACTTGTCTTTGGTGGTATAGCTGCTTTCAAGTCACTCATGCCCCTGTCAACAATCTTTCATCCATGCTTTGGTAAGTAACCCCAGTTAAGCCTTTGGTGTACCAGGCTAACCCTCTGTGGCAACATTTCTTAGGCACATTATTGATGTATCTGGAATGGCTAGAATGTGTCCTGTCTCTATAGAAAAAGTCACGCAGCATTTGGTACTCAATCAGGGACATCACACAATCAAACATCAGCTTTGGAGGAACAGTTGTTTTCCCCATACAATGGGTGACAAAACACACAACTGAAGTTAGGCCACCTGAGAGTAGAGCATCCCTAAGGGCAATCCCGACATGACCATCCTTCTCTACATGGTATGGAATGACAGGCCTTCTTGTTATAGTAGTGGCTGCAAAGTCCCTTCTAGTGATGATAAGATACACAGCTGAGGCTGCTCCACCAACAGTAGCGTGTACATGAAAGGATGGTCATCTTCTAAATGATTTGGAATGGCGTATCTCACATCTTCCTCATAAGTGTAGGGATAGCCCTAAAGCAGCTGACGGGATGGAGACTACACTGCCGTCTTTGAAAAGAGCACAAATGGGTCATTATCGTAAGCAGTCTGCAATGGCATTGCTTGGCCTTTGTTGTGGATGATAAGACATACAAACAGAACTCGGGTGCCTTCCCAGAAACAGCTTGCTAGTGTAAAGGGGGAATTACAATGAGGAAAAGACATGCAGGATGCTGTTTTACAACTAGCCTCTGCTTTGGCAGGAAAGTGAGACAAGAGGAGGATGTGATGGAGATGTTGGCTTGCCATGTCTGATGACTGGGTGTGGGTATGTAAGGGAGTGTACAAATTAGAACTGTGTGAAATCATCCCTCCCAGGAGCCAAAACTGATAGTTTGCATTAATTTGTATAAGGCTGGGAAATTCTAATGCTTTCAGGTGGCAAACTTTCTGTTTCTGTGAGTCCTAAATATCAGGTTTTAAGAAAATAAACAGAATATAAATTTCCCAGGAACATCCTGACTACAAAGCAAGGGTCCCTGTGGGCAGCAGAAGCCTCCCTGGCCGAGCCCAGCTGGAGAAAGGACTTGGCGAGGTCAAAGTGGGATGTGGAGTTATGGCTGGAGCAGCAGCTTCAGATTTGGAGGTCTGTGCTACTTGCCACTGTAAGTCAGAAAGAGGGAGGGTTAGGGTAGACAGCAAATAGCAATGATTTCAGAGGATAGATTCAAATTCACCTTCTCTACTTGTAGCTGTGTGACTTGAGATGGGAGTTACATAATCTTTCAAGGCCCAGTTTTTCATGTCAAGAGAAAGTGCCTCCAGGGTCGATATGACAATTAAAAGAACACAAATAAACAACAATAACAACCAAGAGGCCTAATGTTCTGCCTAATGCATGCATGACAGATGCTGAGAAAATAGCCTTCCCATCCCCCTTCAGAGCTCACAACAGACACCAAGACATATGGTGCAAAGTACCTTAGGTTTGCAAAGTGCTTTCAACTTTTCAAACACCTTCACAGCTGTTTCCTTACTTTGTTTTTTATTAGGAATAAAAGGAAGGCTGGAAGGCATGAAAACAGGAAGGCGGAAAGACAAGAAGGAAGGACCTGATATAAAAAAAGAAAATCAGGAACTGTAGAAGCAGCACAGGATGTTACATAACAAAAACACACGCCTCTGACTCCACCAGACCCGAGGCCGTGGCATGCAGTGGTCTTCAGAAGGCTGTTGAGAACCGGGCTCACAAATTAAGTCCATAGGAAACAGCCTCCACTTAAAACAATAAGTCAGACATCTGAGTTTGCTGTGGATTTGACCTAGAAATTCATTTGGAGGAGAAAGAAATCTTCCTATCGTTACTATTGGCAAGTGGAGCAACTGGCCTTGCTAATCACTGATGTGTATTCCCCAGTGGGACCCCAGGGATGTGATAGAGGCAGGCTACCTATTAAAACTTCCTAAATATAGCCTTCATGACACCATGTTTGGTAGACTCTTTTACATCTCAAGATCCAAATCAAGTAAAAGCTTCACTACAGATAAAAAGGAGACCCAGCTGAAGCCCAAATTGTGCCCCCACTTCCCCCTCCTTTCTACACATGCTTGCTTAAAGCCTCTTAGCATTTCCCAAAATATAGATCATGCTAAAGGGGGACATCGTAAGTCCCACCTTCTGGCCAACCAATACTGCTCCTTTGGCCTTTGACTGTGTTTTGAAAGCTATAACATAGAGAAATGGGTGTAACAAAATACACTGCTACAAATATTTATTACAAAATACATAGAACAGTATCTGAGAGATACTGGCATAGCAAGTGGCCTTGCCTTAGAAACCCATGACAAAGTGAGACAAGGTGTCCCATGCCATGGAAGACATGGTGTCCTTTCACCTAGTGGTCAAGTATCCTGGGGCCTTGTGAATTTGGGTTTAGTACAAGTTATGCTGTTTTGAAGGGCATGACTTGACCCAAGTCTGTTCACTTCAGCAGCAGCTGTAAAATAGACTCAAAGGTAGAAGCATGGCTTAATAATCTGTCCAAAGTGAATTCACCCAAAATCGATGTCTTCGTGTTCTTCACATCACCATGACTACATAAAACAACAGGATGCATTATAGTTCCATGACATTATGTGACCATGTGGTCCCAAAGGGAAGAGCATGAGAGGTTCTGGGACCATGGGATATGCCTTTCCTCTCTTGGGATCAAGGGATACCAACAGCCAAGAGCAAGCTGTGTCTATGGGGTGGTTGTCAGGTGCCAGCTTCTGTTCTAAGTACTTCATATCACTTGGTTCTTTCGATTCTGAACACAATTTTCAGCAATGGGAGGATTTTCATTGTCATTTTTCATGAATGAATCAAAGGCATAGAAGTTGAGTGACTTGCCTGAGATTACTCAGATTTGGTGAAGGCCAGGCCCAAGCCAGGCAGTTAGATCCAGAACTCTCACTGCCCTGTATTAATATCTCAGTATCATGATAGATACCCAACTCCCAGCCAGAGATCCCTTCCTTCCAGGGCACACTTTCTTACTGTTCTTGGCACTCAATGTCTAATGAACATTAATAAATGTGAAGAGCAGCCCAATGAGTATGTGTAGAGAAACCCAGGATGATATAGTCACTGGGTTGACAGAGCAGGACAGTTCAGAGAAGGAAGCAGTGGCCCAGCTGATTAAGGAAAGGATTCATAGAGGGACTGCCAAGCCTGGCTCGACAGCTGAACCTCTGTTCTGCATGTTTAGAGAACCATCTACAGTAGCCATACTTGAAGTTTTGAATGGGCGAGTTTATTGAGTATGTAGCAAACTGAAGCAAAAGAATAAATAGTGACAGATAGATTGATAGATGAGAGATATGTGATAGATGGATAGAGAGATGATAAATGATAGATAGATAGATAGATAGATAGATAGATAGATAGATAGATGATAGATAGCAAAAAGTCAGAAATCGAGTGGAGGAGCCCCATAAAAGCAGTTGGTTGGTGTTCTCTGTAGAGTCCTGGGCAGAGCAGGGAGTCCCCTCAGATGAGGTTTCCAAGGACAGAACAAACCACAGCTGAAAGGTAGCACCATCCGTCAGGGGCTTACAAGCATCCGGCGGAAACTGACTGGCGAACTTGAGGTAGTCTACTAGAGAACCCAGTTGAACTTTCTGTCTGAGATGAGCTTCCCATGGCTGAACTCCCATCTCCTCTTGCCTATTGCAGGCATTTTTATATTATGGGATAAGCCAGTGGTTCCCAACCTTCCTAATGCTGCCACTCTTCAATAATGAATCTAATATGAACGTAATAACTTCAACTCATGAAGTTCCTCATGTTGACCCCCAACCATAAAATTATTTCCATTGCTACTTCATAACTGTAATTTTGTTGCTGTTATGAATCATAATGTAAATACTTGTGTTTTCTGATGGTATTAGGTGACTCCTGTGAAAGGGTCCTTTGAACCCCGAAAGGGGTCACAACTCCCAGGTTGAGAACTGCTGGAATAAGCAATGGTAGCTTCAGAAATAATTTTCCTTCCAGATGTTGTGAAGAAAACAATGTTCTTAACACCTGCAGCTGTTGTTCTTGCTGTTTTCTCTCCCTGCCACAGTGTTAGAGTGGTCAGCCCATACTCAGACCTGAAACCTTAGAGGACATTTTGAGATAGTCATACCTGGGTCCACAATAAGGTGGGGGTAAACTCTGCTTCCAGAGCCAGCTTCTCAGTGAGCCCAGTGAGCTCAAACAAAATACAACAATGTACTACTGTGATGCACATTACACCAGGTCACACAAGGTACAAAGATGGATGAAGCCAGTAAATCGCCATAGTGCTGAATGCTCTAGGGTTCACTGGTTAATGAATCATGGTGGAGTCTAGAAGTCTAGCTTTAGTGGTGAGAATTAAACCCATTCTACTTTTTACTGTAGGTAATACTGTTATCATGACTCCCACTTTGGAAGACCAGGTACAGGTGGAAGTGTCTGCTGAACTTCATGTTTACCTTTCTGGTTGGAAACTAAATTTCTGAAAGGCCGAGAATGTGCCCCTCGTATTTTGATAGTTCCAGTGGTCATAGGCCTTTGTTCACATAGAAGGCCATAGATGAAAAATCAAGTCAATCAATAAATCTGAGGAAAATTTCCTACAGACAGTGGCTTAAGATATTTCAACCTCTAATTGTTTGATCTTACAAGCATATGAGAGTGCATCCTCACAATCATTTTGCTTTTCACTCTTAGCATGGCTGTAGAATGAAAGAGTTGCTGTTTCATTCTAAAACAGGTTTGGGGTTAGATGATCTTGCCCAACAGTAAGTTAATGAAAGAACATTGAGTCTGCTCAAAGTTAAATGGCGCTGACCCATGACATCTGGTAATCAAGTGTATTGAAAGTGTCCTCTGTAGTGGGTAGCCATTCCAGCTTTGATCTGGAAGTTTCAGCCCCCATTGAGGCTTCGGTAACTGTCACACCTACAAGGTGGGGCCAAGAGGGGACCCTGAAGACCCGAGATCCAGATGGTCAGCTCTCTCTGGACCCTGGATGGTGGAGGTTGACCAAGCAGAGCTCCAGAGAACACCGCTGGACTGCGATACACCTTCCCCAGACCCTGCGACCTACCTATCCCTTCATTTGTAAATTACGCCACTAATAAACTTTCCTTTTAACTACGTGGAGATCCTTTGATGGGTTCACTGAGATGAGACTATTGGTGAAATTATGAAGGCCACTCCATGTAGTTAAAAGGGAGGTTTATTTTGTGGGGTAACTTACAAATGAAGGGATAGGTAGGTCGCAGGGTCTGGGGAAGGCGTATCGCAGTCTGGCAGTGTTCTCTGGAGAACTCTGCTTGGTCTACCTCCAGCATCCAGGGTCCAAGAACCAAGAGAGCTGGCCCATCCGGGTCTTCAGGGTCCTCTCTAGGCCCCACCTTGTAGGTGTGACAGTTACTGAAGCCTCAATGGGGGTTGGAACTTCCAGATCAAAGCTGGAATGGCTACCCACTACATTTGACCTCTTGTAGGTCAAGAAGCACTTGTACCTTCAGCTTCAAAGTTTCCTTTTGCACAGGCAGTGGAAAATGTTAGACTAAGAAGAGGAAAAGGAAAACATGATAGCAATTGGAAGACTTAAGGCAAACTCTAAACAGAGTGCCTGCCATTAACTCTGTGCGGGACCTTTAAATACTAAAGCAGTCTTGGCCCAGCCATGGTAGTGGTTCAGGAGGCTGAGGCAAGAGGATTACTAAGAGTTCAAGGTCCACTTGGACAACATAGCAAGTGCCAGACAATCTGGGTCTACATAGGAAGACTGTCTCAGAAAACAAAACAAAATAATAGCAACAACAATCAGACTCTTTCCTCTTCAGAGAGAGAGGGATAACCCCCAAAGAATGCATGAATATGGATCTTGTTAGATGGCCCAGTATGGAAGGGCACTTTCAGCCAAGCCTGAAAACCCAAGTTTGGTTCCCAAAAATTGATTTTCAACCATTTGTCCTCTGACCTCCACATGTGTTCCATGTGTGCTATGGCTGTGTGTGCACACTCACCCACACCCATCCCCCACACCCAGTTGCTTCCTCTGGGTCAAACAACTCACTCCGAGCAACATGTTGAGTGCTAGCACTTTGCCAATTCTAAGTGAATTAAATCAAATAAATGTCATTTGATGAACTAATAGCTGGTGTTCTGACTCACGGGAGATTTGGGCACTCACTCTTTTTCAATGTTTTTCAAATGTAAAGTGGTGAACTAAGGTCAGCTTAAAACACAAGTTGTCACTCTAAACATCTGAACTCCTAGTGCGGACATGGGACAGGGGTAGAATGTGATAAAAAGACATAAATGAAGTGGGACTGCATCTTCTTTCACACAATCTTACAGATTCTTGCCAAGAAAACTGAAAATCTCCTGCTTTGCAGAGAGGGGGAAAAAGAAAAGGAAGAAGAGAACAAAGATTTGGGAGTTCTGTGCATGGCAACATCTCAGTAAACATTTGGAACAAGGATAATACATACAGCTTATGGCCCAAGCCAGCCAGTCTTCTGTTTACACAAATAAAATTTCACCGCACTCAGCCACGTTAATTTGTGTCTATATTGTCTATGGTGGCTTTTGCAACACTGAGGCTGCGGAGGAGTTGACAGGTTGCAAGAGATAAAATGGCCCCCAAAGCCACAAATATTTATTACCTAGCACTCTACAGAAAGTTTCCCAACCTTTAATTTAGAATAATGCCAAAGTCACAGGTGCTGATTTCGTAGTGACAATTCAGAATGCTGAAAAACTCTATTTATCAGTTCACAGGCCAGCTTCTTCAGACAGCAGAGTTTAATTAGTGCTGTTAAATATTTTCAGGCATTTATATAGCTCATTCCATGAATTTCCCATTGTTCTTGCCAAAGGAATGCACATTGGCTGCTAATAGGGAGAACAGAATGTAAAGGTCTTGCGGTCGATCCTGGCAATTGGCATCTAACATCATGCACAGACTGTATTTGTTGTTTTATTGTATTTCCCTAATAAGTGGGCATTTTACATGTGCATAACTTCCATGATTGAGGAAAACTTAATGACATTGAAATGCACAATAAAGAAACAATGGAAAAATCATCTCGTTAATTCTTTTTTTTTTTTTTTTTTTTTTTGTTTTTTTCGAGACAGGGTTTCTCTGTGTAGCTTTGCGCCTTTCCTGCAGCTCACTTGGTAGCCCAGGCTGGCCTCAAACTCACAGAGATCCGCCTGCCTCTGCCTCCCGAGTGCTGGGATTAAAGGCGTGCGCCACCAACGCCCGGCCATCTCATTAATTCTTAAGCCGCAATGTTTATATCTACCTCGGGTGCTCGCCTAGTTATAGCTTCGTCAGCTTGGCCCCTGCAGCTTCAGCATCTGTTTGATGATGTGTGACACCTCTGTGCATGGCATTTCCCTGGGTGAGTCGCTGCTCATTACGATTCCCTTCTCTTGTCCCAAGCTCTTCCTACGGCCACCATCTCCCAAGATGCTTGACCAGCAGAGAGGAACAGCACCAGCACTGCCACTCACTCCAGCCACAGCACTCCTTGCTTCTTCCTCATGAGCACTTCCTGACGTCTTATCCAAAGCACACAAAAGGAAAAGTATAGAAAAGGGAGGTGGGTTTCCAGAGTGAAACAGTGAAACAGTGGTGAAGAGTCAATATGCAGTAAGGAAAAAAGTGGGAAAGACAGAAAAGGTGTGCAGGATTAGATGAGCATAACTGGATCCCCCAGAAGCGACAAAGGAAGAAGGAAGAAAGGAAGTCAAAGTACAATCCAAGTTTTCTATGTCTCTGTCTCAGGCCCAGTCTCATCCTGTCAGGACCTTGGTTTAGACGTGAAGAAGGAAAGGAAGTCAACTGCAATGGCTGCAATGGCTGGGCTTTGCACAGGGCTCATGACTTGTGGTCCTGTTCTTTCCAGACGCGTTGTGTTTGTCTCAGAGAGGACGCCCCTTCTGTCATGCTTCACAGTCTTGCAGTTTGGGGAGAATTACAGTGTTGCTTGTCATCTCTCTCTTAGTCTTTACTGGACCCAGTGACATTTCAGGTGTCACACGTCTTTCCTTGTTTTACTTTTCGTTAAATAGAGCCAAATGGCTGTCCTACAGATGAGACTATTGTGCACTAATCATTCTGGAACAAACCAACATCAAACACTGAAACTCAGACAGCAGCTCCCGGCCCTTTTCAACTCTCATTCTTTGTACTCACACAGAATAGGAATGTCCTTGCATGGCGTATTCTTAATATTTGGAAGTCTTGGGTCAGGGCCTGCCTGATTTGGGATCTGTAATTCCATCTCTATGAACAAAGCATCTATTTATTATCTCAGAACCAGAAGGCATATTATGCATTTTAATATTTAGGAGTTGCTAATTTCATATCCTGAATGTATTGATGAATTAATAACAAAACAGTTGAGTCTGCTGTATAGATACTTAACTTCACAAATTTATAGCCTGAGAGGCTAGGATAAGGATAAGATAAGTATGGTCCCTAGTGCGTGGCTTAAGGAATTATTCACTTTCAGAATTGTGTAGACACAGATTCAGCCATTCTTTGGGTGACTGGGTGCGGGAGTTTGTAGCCAAACGCTTCACCTCCTCACCCAACCCAAGTATGCAACCTGACTTTGCATTCTAGAGGCAGCTGTGGAGGGAGGCACGCATGACTCTGGTTGTCCACAGCAAGAACAATTTAGCAACAAACTTTTCCCCTACCATTGGCTTCTTCCCTCTATCATTCTTCTGAAACTTTAGCCCAGCTCCGTAGAATCACTTCTCAATGACTAATTCCTAAATGCAATCATGAATCAGAAGTTCCACTTTCTAGAAATAGTCAAGCCGAGAGACTTGATTTACCATGGAAAGCAGGCCACAGGAAGCAGTGGCGTGAGGGATGCAGCAGAAACTGTCACCCTTGCCCTCAGCTCTTGTGGATGCAAATGGGGAACATGTAGAACAAGACTTGTTGATTTCTTTATTTGGTCAGAATACAGGAATGAGAATGACCAGAATTGTGGGGTTGGTGGGTTTTGGTTTACTAAAGCACAGGACAGACTGCTAAGAATTCTATATAGGATTTATCATTTTAAAAGTAGTGCTTAAAACATCTCCAAGAAATACCTCATGTCTAAACTAAGGCCCCCTGGATAGGATGAGAAGGAGCCTGAGACCTAGACATAGAAAACTTTGAAAATCCTGAGTATCTACAGTATTTTGAGTTCTTCATACTGTGATAAACAGCAGTTGGGGAATGATGTTGTCTCAGCTGGAGATCCTGAAAAAGCTCCACTTAAGGCCAGTACTCCACGTGATGAAGTTTGTCTGTTTCAGTGGACACTCCTCTTCCTCTTCCTTCATCCATAACAAGCTGCACCGTAGTCTGTGGAAGGGAATAGGTATTGCTCTGGTAGGAATGAAGATATAAGCTCACAGAACTTCAGGATCGGGTAATGTGTGCTGCCAAGAATCCAGAGAATGGAGCATGCGGATGCGGATGGATCTTTGGAGGTTTTATTCACTTGATGAATGCATGTGTCTTTTCTCCAGAACCTTCCAGCTGTATGTGACCCTGGTTCCCAGAGGGTGATTTCCTATCAGTGGAGGTAGTCACAGCTCTTTGATGCTGAAGCTATTACAACTCCAAGAGCTGTGGTCATATGAGTGCTTCAAGCACTCCAGGGAGCACAGAAAGGGTCCAGGAAAAGGTCAAAGCTATTCACCTTGATTTCCCTAGAGACCTAGGATTGATGCTATGCAATCTGAACAGGAAGGAGGGTGTTTGGGTACCAGGGACTTTCCTACAGGTGGAGGGTTGTCATTATGCTTCTGTGCCTGGAAGTAATGTTAAATGGGTCCAGCAGGTGTAAAAATAAAGTGAAACAGAAGTCTGGACCTTTGAGGGATGCTTATTGGCCAAATAAACAAACGAGTAAGCAGCTTAGATTTGCTTAGCCACTGTCTAAGAGTGAATGGACTCTAGAGTGGGTTATGCAAGAGCGAGATGATGAATATCAGTTGCAGCCTTGGGACCAATTGTGTGTGAGCACTGTGGCTTACTCCAATAACCCTGCTGTTTTACACTTGTCAGAGGAGTGCAGCAATTCTGCTGCTAGCCCGAGAAAAAGCCTTTTACCAAAATCCCATAGCAAGTCTCACGTTCAATGATAAAAACCTAAAAACATTCTATTTAAGTGTAGTTGAGAATTCCTTTTACTAAGAGAGCTAATTAATACCCTGCAGACATCCCGAGCAATAACTTAAAATCATGAAAAAAATTAAAGAGAATTAGAATTGGAAAAGAAGAGATAAAAATAAACATTATGCAAAGTATAATTGTCAGTATAGAAAAAAAAGCAAGAAAACCTTCAAAGACATTACTAGAATTGATAATAAGATAGGCTAAGCTGTGAAATACAACTTCTAAAACCAATAATTCATTTATATTTATAACATTAGATCTTAAGATGAAAGTTAAGGAAAATGTCACCACAGTGAAAGCCTATGAAGAAGATGGAAAAACTAACCCTACAATATTCAAGCTTCTTATGAATCTACCATATTGATAAAGGGATTGGGAAACTCTTGAATGGAACAGAGGGCTTACAGACAGTCCTATTCCTACTGAAAAACATGACACATGGTGGGCAGGCAGCGGTGTGTAGAATTGCATATAGCTGGGGGACTAGATATATGAATAATGAAATACATATCCTAGAGTCACACTGGGCTGGGACTCAGGTAGACAATCTTCACTCTCCTCATCCTCTAACACAATTTCTCTGGTCTTATCCCCACCCCTGTAGCAGACTGCTTGCAGGGGCCTGTCCTCTCACTCTCCCTTCATTCCCTGAGGATTCTCCAAAACTTTGTAGCAAGCTCAGCTTTCATCCCTGTGGACTCTCTCACTTTCCCACCTCTAGCCTGTTCCCATCCCTTTGTGTCAGCTGCCGGTACCCAGAAACACTCTCTATCTGTGATCCCCAGTGGCCACACCAGGCAGACATCTTCCCTTCCCTTCCTGTCCTCAGTTACAATCTCTCTACTTTCATGCCCAGCCCTTTAGTAGCTTAGCGGCGCCCTTCCTCCCACCTCAACATCACTCACTAGAGATGCCAACTCTTAGTCCAGGCCCAGGGTCCCCAGAGTCCTTTCATCACTCTCTCTCTCTAGATAATTCTTTGTTTGATTGCAGCCTACTCGCAGATCTTCTCATCACATCTCCAGGTACCTGGACACCTTACCTCTAGATATGAACAGGACCCCCACCTTCTTCCCAAGGCCCCTCTCACTCAGCCTTTCCCACTTCTATTCTGCTCTGACAGTGACCGACCTGCAGAAGCACTCCCTGCTAGGCAACCCGCAGCTACCACCACACTTTCCTATGACCTAGAGAGGGCAACAGCAACCACTCAACAAAGACAAGACTCGATATCAACATTCAGAATCACCTCAATCATCCCAACCCCGGATGCCTAGACACCAGCAAAAAACCACAATCATTAACAGCTAAGACAATATGCCTGTACCAGAACCCACTATCCTACTATAGTAGGCTATGAGAAATGCAATATAACTGAAGCCTAAGACGGGGACTTCAAAATAGCAATTACGAATATGTTCAACGACCTTAACAAGGATATAAAGAAGTCCCGTAAGAAAGGTGGTGGTGGGGAAGCAAACAGTGGAATAAAGTAAGTAAAACAGTTCAAGACATGAAAGTAGAAATAGAATCACTAAAGAAAGACCATACTGAGATAAAACTGGAAGATTTAGGAAGTCAAACAAGCCCCTCAGAGAATAGCTTCACCAACAGAATACAAAACATGGAATGGAGAATCATGGGCATTGAAGATAAGGTAGAAGAAATGGATATCACAGTCAAAGAAAATGTTAAATCTAAAAAAAAGTAAAAAAAAAAATCAAGGTACAAAATATCTTGGAAATCTGGGACACCATGAAAAGACCCAAATCTATGAATAATAGATACCCAAACCTATAGGACACAATGAAGGCAGTTCTAAGAGGGACGTTCATAGCACTAAGTACCTACATAAATAATTGGAAAAATCGCCTATTAGTAACTTAACAGCACACCTGAAAACTCTAGAACAAAAAGAGAGGATAACACCCAAAAGGTGTAGACGGCAAGAAATAATCAAACTCGGGCTAAAATCAATAAGATAGAAAACAACAAAAACAATACAAATAATCAATGAAACAAAAAGGTGGTTATTTGAGAAAACAAATAAGGTTGATAAACCATTAGTCAAATTAACTAAAAGACACAGAGAAAAGACAAATTAATAAAAGGAGGACATCATAACAGACACCAAGGAAATTCAGAGAATCAAAAAGGACATACTTTAAAAAACAGTACTCTGCCAAACTGGAAAACCAAAAAAAAAAAAAAAAAAGATAGATTTCTTGATATATACAACCTACCAAAGTTAAATAAAGATCAGATAAGCAACTTAAATAGTGCTATAATCTCTAGTGAAAAAGAAACAGTAATTAGAAGTCTCCCTTATTCTTATGAATTGGTAGGGTTAATATAATGAAAATGACCATGCTACCAAAAGCAATATACAGATTCAACTCAATCCCCATCAAAATTCTAACACGATTCTTCAAAGAATTTGAAATGGCAATTTTCAGCTTTTTAGTGAAACATGAGCACATGCATGCATTTGCACACACACACACACACACACACACACACACACACACACAAACACACACACTAAAAAAGAAAGCAATAACAACAAAACAACCAAAAAAACCCCCAATGAACAATCACCACCACCACCACCACCACCACCAACAACAACAACAACAACAAAAACCAAAAAAAAAAACCAAACCTCAAACCAAACCAAATCAAAACAAAAAACCCAGAATGGCTAAAACAATCCTAAAAAATAGAAGAACTGCTGGAGGTATAACCATCCTCTATCACAAATTATACTACACAGCTATAATAATTAAAAGGAGCATGGTATTGGCATAAAAATGACAAGTTTATCCACGGAATCAAACTGAATACTCCAACATAAGTCCACACACATATGAACAACTGATTTTTGACAAAGAAGCCAGAAATACATCCTAGAAAAATGACACCATCTTCAACAAATGGTGCTGGTCAAACCAGATGGCTGTATATATAAGGAGAAAAATAGATCCATATCTATCACCCTGCAAAAAATTCAACTCTAAATGGATTAAGAACCTCAACATAAAGCAAATTACCCTGAATCCAACAAAAAAGAAAGCAAGGGATAGTACTGTATTCATTGGCACAAGAAAGGACTTTCTAAATAGGACACTGGTAGCACAGTCACTATGACCAACATTTAATAAGCTGGACCTTATGAAATTGGAAAGCTTCTGTACAGCAAAATTGTCATCATTTGGAGAAAATGGCAATGTACAGAATGGGAAAAGATCTTTATCAATTATACATTCAATAGAAGGTTAATATATAAAATCTATAAAGAATTTTTTAAAAATCTGGATATCAAAAAAAAAAAAAAACAAGTAACCCATTAAAAATTGTGTATAGAACTAAACAGAGAGTTCTCAAAAGATGAAACACAAATGGCTGAAAAGCACTTAAGGAAATGTTCAACATCTTTAGTCGCTAGGGAAATACAAGTTAATCCTACTTTGATATTTCATTATATGCCAGTCAGACTGGACAAGATCAATAAAACAAATGACAGCGCATACTGGCAAGGATGCAGGGAAAGGGGAACATTATTCATTTCTGGTTGGAGTACAGTCTTGTCTAGCCATTATGGAAATCAGTGTGCTGCTTCTTCAGGAAGCTGGGAATAGATCTACCTCAAGATCCAGCTGTACCACTCTTGGGTGTATATCCAAAGGACTCTACATCCTACTATAGAGATACTTGTTTATCCATGTTCACTGTTGCTCTATTCAGAAATTGGAAAGACCCCAGATACTTTTTAACTGATGAAAGGATACTGAAAGTGTGGTACATTATTACAGTGGAGTATTTTTCATCTGTTAAATACGAAATCATTAAAGTCTCAGGTAAAGGGACAGAATTAGAAAAAAATCATCCTGATTTAGGTAACTCAGATCCCCCTAAACCAAATGATATGTATTCTCTTATATGTGAATTATAGCTTTTAAGCCTTTGACAGCCATGTTATAATCATATAACCACAGAGGTTAAGTTTAAAATAAGGGACTAGGGTGAAGGAAGGATCTCCCAAGGAAGGGGAAAGATAATTTATAGTTATGGAGAGAACGGGAAGACTATAATGGGAGAATTAAACAGAGAGAGAAGAGAAGAGGTGGATAATAGAGTGTCTTAGTTAGGGCCATTATTGTTGTAAAGAGACACCATGACCACGGCAACTCTTACAAAGAAAACATTTAATTGGGGGTGGCTTGTTCACAGTTTCAGAGGTTCAGTTCATTATCACCAAGACAGGGAGCGTGGCAGCGTGCAGGCAGACATAGTTTTGGAGTAGTAGCTAAGAGTCCTATTTCTTTCAGGTAACAGGAAGTCAACTGATACACTGGGTGGTATCCTGAGCATAGAAAACCTCAAAGCCCACCCCCATAGCGATGAACTTCCTCCAAAAAGGCCATACCCACTCCAACAAAGACACACCTCCTAATAGTGTCACTCCTTATGAGATTATGGGGGCCAATTACATTCAAACTACCACAAGGAAGGAATATTGGGAAAGACAGCTAACACTAAGGGTCATTTAAAGGGTCATATGGAAACCTACTATAGTAGAAGCATATATATATATATATATATATATATATATATGAAAGAAATCTAAATGCAATCACCAAGTAACATGGGAGACAAGCCCCAAACTAAACATCTCTTACCACCAAGAGAAACCTCCATTTTCTGGAATAGATTATATCTAGTTGAGTTGTTGGACAAAGAAGCACCAGGGAAACAACATAGGCTATTGCCAATACTGTTGGCTGTTCTCCACAAACTGGTGGTAAGGCCCTACTGCTGAAGAAAACATTCACATATCTCATTGTACATGGAGAAGCTGAGCTGGTACCTACTTAGAGCCTTTACCCTACTAACTAGAGTAGCTGGAGAATTTCTCTCCAGCTCCCACCAAGTCCCGCCAGTCCTGGAGCCCACTTATAAAATAAACACACAGACTCTTACATTATTTAAACTGCTTGGCCATTAGCTCAGGCCTATCATTGTCTAGCTCTTACTCTTATATTTAGCCCATTTCTATTAATCTATACTTTGCCACGTGGCTCGTGGCTTATCAGTACCTTACATCTTCCTTGTCCTGGCGGCTGCTCCAGGCAATCTCCTCCTCTGCCTTCCTGTTCCCTCAATTCGCCTCTCTGTTAGTCCTGCCTATACTTCCTGTCTGGCTACTGGCCAATCAGTGTTTATTTATACAGAGCGATATCCACAGCAAACTAGTGTTTATGGCACTGAAGGTACTCTGCCGACTGCCCAGGAGAAAGGTAACCACCCATCAACCCAGCTACACACCCTGTGGTGCACAGTGGCGACATGCCTGCATGATAAACTGGTACAATAGGAGCACAAAGCTTGTGGGAGTAAACAACCAACATCTGATTTGATTTACCATCCAAACCATATGATGCAACCCATCCTCAACACTGCTTGGGTAGCCAAGAACCTGAGACCAAATAGGCTATGGACCTATGGAAAAATCAAATGCTATTGTTCTGCTAAAGGCACATAGCAATAAAATTACCCCTAATGACATTCTACTCTACCCGTAGATCAGTATCTTGTTCAGTCATCATCAGAGAAGCTTCCTCCTACAGGAGATGGGAACAAATACAGGGACCCATAGCCAGACTTTATACAGAGTGCAAAAGACTCAATTCTAAATGGAATGTATCCATCAAATCCCTCCTCTCAGGGCTCAGGGAACCCTGTGGAAGAGGAAGCAGAAAGACTGTAAGAGCCAAATCAGATGGATCATTCCAAGGAAACAGTGCCTTCCAGACACACAGGAGTGGCACACATATGAACTCACAGAAACGATGGCAGCATGCAGGTCAGAGTCAGATGGTATCACAGCCCTGAGAGGTAAGTGGACAGGAAACCCCATCTCTAACCCAGAAACTATTTCAGTTGACAACGGCTCACAAAACAGTTTCTCCAAAAGAGTTTTACTGGGTATGCAAAGCACACTTAAGGGCAGGCCCTATGCCCAGCAGTAGATGGCCAAGACGGATCAAACTCAGTGGTATTTTTGGAAACTTTGCCCCCTCATATTGTTTTGTTTGTTTGGGCTTTTTTTTTTTTTTTTTTTTTTTTTTTTTACCTTACAAGTCTTTTGATTATGTATTTTGGTTTTTTGATTTTGTGTTTTTTATGGTGTATCTCTCTCTGTGTGTTTCTTTTTGTGTGTGTGTGTGTGTCCCTGTGTTTTATTTTAATGTTTTAATTTGTCTGTTTTCTAAAGAGAGAGAAAAAAGTTGCAGAGATGGAATGATGGGGAGAATCTTGGAGGAGACAAGGGAAGATAAATCATCATCAGAATATATTGTATGAAAAAATATTTTCAATTAAAAATGAAGAAATATCTTGGGACAACTTGTTATCTATGAGGGAAAGACAATAAATTTTGATCGTGATCAATGTTCAATGTCATTAAACATATTAATGCTAACCACTATGCAAGCAACAACACTGGAATCATTCAGAAATATTGCTACGTGTGGCATTTTGCTAAGCAATGATTTTTGTAAACACACACACACACACACACACACACACACACACACACACACCCCATGAAAAAATAAGACTCCCACAATTTTACCCCAAATCAGAACAGCTATCAATATACTTTACTATCATTGTATCTTTAAATCACCTGCTATACTTTGTTCCCAATAGAAGAAGATAATGAAGAGTAGCCTGAAAAGAGTTTCTCAGGTGGATGTCGGGGACAGAACGTGAGACCGGAGACATAGGAAGAAAAGGATAGGCTTTATGTAAGAGAATTTTTCATGACATGGTGCAGGCCACAGGAGAGACAAATTGCTTAAAGCAGATTCAATCCTCCTTTCCCACCAGTGACAGAGGTTACTCAAAGCTTTGTGTATCTTAGTAGTTTGTATTTCTTCTGAAGATCAATTAATTGTCTCCAGAGTACCTACAATTCAGCAACCTAAATTATGTCATGTTTTCCTCCCTTTGAAATGCAAGTATTTGTCAAAGGAATAGGAACAGAAAAGAGAGAAATTTTCATTTTTAGTAACATATAAAGCAGCTGTAAAATATGAAACCTGTTATCTCCTCCAGAGTATCTTTTTATTGTCAGATTTCATGATGAGTCACTGACTTCTATGGGAATCATCAATCCCACAAATTTAAATGGGATTAAGGTAGTAAGAGAACTTGGCAAGTATGCAAAAGTACACTAGAGAAAGAACTGGGTTTTCTAATCATATTCCTAATGCCTTGAAAGTCTGTAAGATACCATGAGGCTATGCAATGCATCTCTGAATGAAGTCCCCAAGGGAAACACGGGAACCCAGAGGCCTTTACCTTCACCTTGAGACACACTGTATGTTAAGTAAGCTCCAATGTATGGGCTGGAATTGGGATCAAATGTGACCAAAGTACATCGTATATTCTTAAATTTTAACAACAAGAACAAAAAGTGAATAATGTTGCTATCTCATAAACCTCATAAAAGATCTTGTACTTTCATGTAATCCGAGCATTTTATTTGGTTTACTATATCAATTGTTAGTACCATTTCACTTTTAATATCTTTCCATCTTATATTCATATCACACCATCTTTTGTGATGGGACTGTTATTTATGACCTGCCACTCACTCATTTGCTTCATAAACACATTTAAGGCTAAACAATGCAGTTTCAAAATCATGTTCTCATGGGCCTAGAGATTATACTAGAATCCATATTTTTGAAGGAACTCTTTGGTTAATAGTGATTATAACTTAGTGTAGAAAATTCACTTAGTGTACCACTGGGCAAAAACAAATTTTAAGTTACCAATAAATTATCAGGCTTTCAGGGGTAAGGATGTGCTCCAAGTGCATCATGGGAGCAGCAGCAGCAGGTAGTAAGAGCATCTCACAAGACATTAGACAGATGTTCAGGGTCCTGGAAGGATGAACCCAGCAGGGAAGCTCACTTCATAACTTGGTCATTCAAGTGTGGCATACCGGTTGACAACTGTGAACCCTGTGAGCAAGTAAAGTCAACCTTCTGCTTTTCATCATGTCTAGAGGCATGGATTATTTAGTTAAATCTAATATTATGGTAAACCCCAATGTGAAAATCAAAACCTTAGCGCTAGTCTATGCATCTAGAAGCACCTGAGAAACTGATCACTTTTAACTGGCTTCTGAAATTATTACCCTGCTACCTGCTAGCTCTGCATCAATTCCCTGGATGAGGAAGCCTGCATGTGGGAAATCCAGCAGGCAGAGGAAGGTGGGAGCAGAGACAGGTCTAGAGTGGACAAGTGGTGTGCCAGCTGTGGAAGATTTGAGGAAGTTCTCACTGTCAGGTACCAGTTTGGGATCTGAACACACTTCAGAGGACCTCCCTAAATTTTAGGTTTTTGCCTTCATCCTAGCCATGGCCTGGAATATACAAACAGAATCAGTACCTTGCAGCTTTTTGAGGCCATGTAGATGTATCACTGACAGCTGAGGTCCCTGTGGGAAGCCCTGGAGACCTGCAGGCCTTTATCTTTGTCTCAGGGCATGTTGCATTGTCTGATTTGGACATTTACCTGCCTAGAGGTAAATTTCTTAGACTTTCAATTTGCAGTACCTTTCTGTCAATGACATCATTGTCCTGTAGCCTGACCTTCACAACATTTAGCACTAAAATTAGATTTTAAATCAAAGAAGAGAAAGAAGATAAGCCAGTCATCATTGAGAACAGTGGTGTCTACACTACAGGTGTGGGCAGTTCACAGGACAGCAGATCTATTCTCTATGATCATGTAAAGATTCTGGTTCTTAATCGTTTGACAGTTTCTCAGAAAAGTCTCTCTCTCTCTCCCTCCTCCATCCTTCTCCTTCTTTCTCTCCATTTACAGGCTTTAAAAATCAGCATGTTCCCAGTTCTAAATAAAATGAGTAATTCAATATCAGCAAAGAAATAATATTGTTTGTCCTAAGGATAAATGACCCAGATGTTCAGAAGGTCTCCCGGGGTACCAGTTATTTCTTGCTGCAAATCAACACACCTTAAAATCCTTGGGTTAAATCAATTCCCTCAGTCACCCTCCTGCTTTGGGGTCGTGTTTCCCACCAGTGTTGTTCCGTCATCTCTTTGGATGGACTTCTAAAGTCTGGGGTGCCTTGGGTGTTTTGTTCAGGTTTAACCTCTTCTTACTCTGTAGCTTGCTCCCTGAATGTTCCCAGACACCACACAGCTATACATCGACATATTCTTAGCACACACCTATAATGTGGATTTCTTATGTGAATCCCAGGTTGGGGTTTGTGACTGCCAAGACCTTGCATCAATATCAGATCATGACATCCCCTTATATAAACCCCACAGCCCCACAGTACTCTCAACATCATCCATTTTCTGTGTTTTCATCATCCCCACACCCTGTAGGACTTGGCACACACTACCTTCCGAAGTCTTTTTGAACTCTGTCCCTTACCCACCTCGGTCCAATTTCCCCATCTCCTTTTTCCTCTTCTTTGCTTGGGACACTCTTGCTGAGCTGCCTTAGCCTCTGTCTACAGCTCGGCCCACATACTCTCCACCTAGCTCATCCTCATGGCTCTGAGCAGAATCCATAATGAGTTTATCTTTGGTTTGCTTGTCTTTGTCTCTATCTCTCTCTAGTAAATAAATCCCATGGATTCAGGATTAGCATTAGTACATACTTTGTGTGGACCGTGCTCTAGAGGAACAGCAAGGATGTAAGGTGTACAAAGATGCTGCAGGCCTGTGTCTGGTTAACTGCTACCTCTCCAGTGCTCAACATTGCCTGGTACCTAAATAGTATTTATCAATGGAAGAGTGAATGATCTAATGACTCTGGACCCATTCTTTTTAATAGTTTTGGCTGTCTGGGCAGTTGGCAATCTGATATGTAGGTCTCTCCCACTTCTAACAGATCCATGGTTATGCACAGAAACCCAAAGCATGGCAGACAACATCATTATTTTAAAAAATCAGTTTAGTTTTATAATCATTTGAAATATTATTTGATTGAATTATAAAAGCATTTTGAATGTAGACATGAAAAAATTAGAAAAGAAGTTGCTTTTAATTTCACTGTTTAGATAAATAATGGCCTAAATACCTAATTTGCTATTTTGTTTGCTTGTTCTCTTAGAAATGTTTTTCTTGGGGCTGGAGAGATGGCTCAGAGGGTAAGAACACTGGCTGGTCTTCCAGAGGACCTGGATTCAGTTCCCAGGACCTCCACGATGTCTCACAAACATCTCTAACTCCAGTTCCAGGGGGATTTGGTGCCCTTTTCTAGGCTCTGTAGGCACTACACACATGTGGTGTCACATATACATTCAGGCAAAACACCCATACATATGCAAATAAATAACCATAACTTTGAAAAAAAATGTTTCTCTTCATTACGGACAACTTCTCAGTGTTGAATTTCCACTGATTTTATATTATATTCTCCAGAATCGAGAAAAAAGAACAATATTACGCTCTTGTCAGTAACTCAAGAATGTTTAAATAATGTTGATACTTTCAGGTTATCCCTACTAGCTTATTTGACTAAAACAATGTCACTTAAAAGGTTTATAATCAGTTAATCAAAAACTGGTACCATTAGAATTCAAAATTGTATCACTGGTAATTAGGTTAGAAGCCTGAGTTACTAGAGTTGAAAGTTAGTATACAACTTCCATTCAGTCAGTGTTCAATTAAGAAGCACTTACTGAATACCTCATCTACATTGTCAGTGATGTTCTAGGACCTGCCAATGTGGCAATAGCAAAGGCTCCACCTTCTCAGAGTTTGTGTTAGTTGGAGTGCAATGGATAGTAGGTAGACATAGATAGTCATATAGCTGATAGATAGATAGATAGATAGATAGATAGATAGATAGATAGATAGATGCAACATGTTATATAAGAAGTGCTTTTGGATAAAACAAGGTAAGGAGAATGATGCATGATCATAATTTTAGTTTTTGAATGAGGCTATCAAGGATGACCTCATTGAGCCCGGAAAGAGGCGAGGAAGTCAAGCATGAAGATGCTAGGAGAAAACATGCTCTGACCAGAAAAAAAGGACCTACTGAAAAAGTCCTTAGCTGAGAATGAGTCTGGCTTATTCTAGAAAGAGTTCAAGGACAGTGTAGCTGTTGCTGAATGAGATGAAGCAGCTGAATGGAATTGGAAGATTGTTCAGGGTTGTGGTGGTTGTTACAAGAACATGGATTTTACATGAAAGGAGGAAGAAGTCAACACGGTACAGAAGCACTCTGTGAGAGAAAGCAGACGTGGACCAAGATGGAGAGAGACTCAAGGTATACATTGATGATAGAAATAACAACACAACGTGTATGTAGGCATTGGAGGGAGGTTGGGAAGGTCCCAGAATCTTAGGTCTGAGCAACTGGAAGGAGGCAATCGCAATTTCTAGGAGGTCAAAACAGAGAAGTTTGGAGGGAAATTTGGACTGTCCAAGAGAAAAATGTTTTGTTTAAACAAAATAATTTTATTTTAATTAATCAGCTTATTTTTGCATATTTATCATACAAAGTGATGAAATCATGACATTTCCATGTATGTATCTCACAGTTACACACACATTTATAGGCCTCCATGGCTTCCTTTTGACTTGGTTGCTTCTGTGATGAATGCTGTTGAAATTTTGATGGGGACTGAACCAAATCTGTAAAGGACTTTCAGTAATATGGCAATTTTCACCCCACTAATTCTGCTAACTCATGAACTAGAGAACATGTTTCTCTAACATGTGTCTTTTAACATGTCTATCTAGTGTCTTTTTCAATTTCTTTTCTTAATGTTCTGTAGTTTTCACTGCAGACATCTTTCACCTCCTTGAATAACTTTATTTGTAACTTCTTTTTTTAGGGTTTTTTTTTTTTGGACAGGACTCTCTATGTAGTCCTGGGTGTCATTATGAAACCAGTATATGTGGTAGTATATTGTGTCCCCCCAAAATATTGTGCACCCTAATAAAGTTTATCTGAGGATCAGAGGAAAAAGCCTTTAATCCCAGCACTAACCATAGAGGTCTGGAGATCTATACAGACAGACAGGAAATGATGTAGCTGCGTGGAGAGAGGAAGTGAGACGCAGAACAGAAAGGCATATAGGCATGGATATACAGGAAGTAGGTCTCTTTGGCTGAGGACTTCCAAGTGATAAGAACATGGCTGGCTTCTTTCTGTTTTTCTGGTCTATCAGTTTTTCACCCCAATATCTGGCTTCACATTTTTTATTAATAAGACTGTTTAGCAATTTGTCTACAAAGATGGCCTTAAATTCACAGAGATCTGCCTGCCTCTGCCTCCCAAGTACTAGGATTCAAGGAGTGTGATACCATGCGTAGCTATTTGTAGAAATTTGAAAGGCTGTGATAAATGGTATTTTCTTCCTGATTTCTTTTCCAGCATATTCATTATTGGTATATAGAAAAGCTTCTGAATTTTTGTATGTTGACTTTTTTTTCCTGGTGTTTTGTTGAAGGTGTTTAGCTGATCTAAAAGTTTGCTAGTAGAGTCTCCAGGGTCCCTTATACATGTGCAGAGAATCTGAAAATTGGGATGATTTTAAACAACAAAAATGTGTAAACCTTAGGAATTCTTGAGAAATAATTATTTGATTATATTAAAGAGGAAAAGGTAGGAAGCAGAGTGAATAGCAACTGCATATAAGTGGGAAAATATTTTAGTTTCTTTTCTTATTGTTGTGACTAACCACATGATGAGAAGCAGTCCAAGGGAGGTAAGAATTATTCTGGCTTGTGGTCTGAGGGCTCGAACCTGCAGCAAAAGGAAATGTATGGTGGTAGGAGCAGCTCAAGACTAGGGCAGTGGGAGCACTCCCATCCAGAAGGATCGAGAAGCAGAGAGTGATGAGTTTGGTGCTCATCTGGCTTTCTCTTTTCCTCCTTTTTATTCAGCCTGACTCTCTAGCCCATGGGGTGGATGATCGGTCCTCCTTCCCTGAAGGTACCCTCACAGACACAGTCAGAGGTGTGTCTCCTAGGTGATTTTCAATCCAATCAAGCTGACAAAGAAGGTTGGCCACTACTGGTATTAGATAACTAATGTAAATCATAAACAGAAAAAAAATTCTTCTCTGGTACTGGATGTGTTTATTTTAAAGGGTCTCTAAAGAGCTATCCAAGGAATTTGGTACTCTCTTCCTACCCACTTACAGTAGCTTCCCAGAATGGATCAATTCAACAACCAATAAAATACACCCTCACAAGCTTTAGGATATGTTCTGTCACGAGAGGGTAATTACTGATTTTTCTCTTGAGGGAGTTATTTTCTATCCTCATTAAATATAAGTCCTGATGTCCATGATCATGAGAGGTGCAAAAACTCAGGATTTTTCATCAAGTAGTCTGTCCACTGAAGGCCATGGAGAAAAAAGTTAGAAACTGATATGAAATCCCCAAAAATGAGACCCAAAGAAAGAGCAAATAAATAAGTTGTTCAGTGGGCCCTTGGGTACCTGCCTTTCTAAATGCATGAACGATTTCCTCAGCTGAAGATTCTGTGGCTTTCAACTGATAACCCGATTTGCATTTTGGTCATGCACAAGCACTTCCATGAATCCCAAACCCCTCTAATTAGCTCTTCTCCCAAGCTGCTTCTCAGACAATTTTTGCAGAAAGAAATAAAGAGTCCGGCACAAAATAAAGTAGCCTGTCACACAGTGTGCCACGTTCCAACAAGTTCCAGCTGAGAGCTCAGAGGACCCTCGAGATAATTAAGTGGTCTTCAAATTTACTTGTACACTTGAATCTTTAGTAAGACTATTATTTTAAAGAAAAAATCCCCCAGACTCAATGCCAGAGATTCCAATTTCTTTGCTCTGGGAAGAAAGAAGGGGTTTTTCAAAGCTCCACACAAGATTATTCTCCTAGGACTGAAATAAGCACATTAGAAATCAAACAAACAACGTGAATTATAAAACCCACTGAAAGAGGATATTCTAAGTAGTACCTGGTAATCGAATACCATAGGAAGCTTCAGGAAGGGAGATTATATACAAAATGTAAATAATGGCATATTTGAATTTTGAAACGATGTAAAGATTGTTTTTCTCCAGCAGTAGAATATCCTGCTTCCTACACCCCCACAGTTATTTCAATTTGATTTTCTTCTAAATCTCACGAAAGCAGCCCATTTCCTGGCCAAATTCTTTATGAATGTATGGAAAAAATTGTTATGTCTCAAAGTATTTCCCAAAACCTCCCCTGGTCCTGGTGTCCATCTCCGTCCACAGGTAGCTCGGCTCCTAGAAATCCGGGCAGGGATTAGAATGCTGTCCTTACACAAACTGCAAACTGAGCAACACAAAATGGGAGTCGACATTTCCATCTTGAGAAAGAAAGGGTGAGTGAAGCTCTGCAGGAACATTCTGAAGACGCAACAAGATTCCACAACAATGCTAACCAGGGTCTCCCTGCACCCCAAGCTCACCCGTGAGGCACTCCATAGTTAGAACTAGTTGTTTTAAGCAGTTGTCCCCCTCATTCCTCATACAGGGAGTAGGTGGTTTTGACTAAGCCTTGGTGATCTTAGAATTTTTTTTTTTTTTAACCACCATGCAACATTTGTCAGGTTCCACAGTTCATGAGAAACATAGCAAGCTGGCCTGGCCTCCAAGCAACTTACACGTGGCTGAGACAGGAATACACACACACACACACACACACACACACACACACACACACACACACACACAGCCTTTCATAGACAAATGACCAGTAAGCTGCAAAAGATGTTAGCGGCATTGGAAGCAGATCTTGAGCAGTAGCTAGGCTGTCAATCAAAGAAGGAGGAAACTAGACAGCAGGGATTACTTTAGAAAAATCACTCTGGTAGGAGCAGAGAGAATCTATAGTTTGGGGAAGGGTAGAGGGGGTGGTTAAGATGGAGGGATGTAAGTCAAAGCTCGAATAGCTCCCATGAAAGTGTCTCTCAGCTGGTGTGCAGCTATCACATTTTAAAAGAAAAGTACCTCCGCCACAGAAAGCCATTGTCTAGGGTCAGAGTACAAGCTGGAAGTTCTGGAGAGCCACAGAAAGCAGCTCTCAAATTTGCTGTGCCAAGAGGGCAGTCCGAAAGTGGAAGGAAGACCGTTCCCTCTGGAACCTAAGAGGAAGGTGTGGTCCTGGCTCCATGTTCCATGTGCAATGAGAAAATCAGGGTGCCAAGCTGCCTGGGGCTGCATCCGTGGGTGCTGAGACAAGTTGCTACTGTAACAGCTGTAACAGCGGGTTGTTAGCTCACTGGCTGGGGCTGGGCATTCTAACCCCTCAGGCAGGAAGTACAAGGTTCTATTATTTCAAAGAAAGCTGTTATTGGAACATGGTCCAAGAATGGAGTCATGTGAGGGCTTTTGAGAAAACGGCAAGAAAAGAAAACAAATGTCTCCTGTGCTGAGTTTCTTCAAAAAACCTGGAATTGTTTTTGGAATCTGCTTTCATACCCTTCACAGGTATAGCAGATAGGAGTGAGTTTACTTCAGATAATTCATGATGACCGGTTATTGTTATTGTTTATATACCTCCATGGAAAAACATGGTACAAAGAACAATCTCCCAGTAAATAGAATTTAGAATGAAAGAAGAAGACAGTACAGAAACAAGCACAAATTTTCTTTCTTTTCTTTTTCTTTTCTTTTCTTTTCTTTTTTTTTTTTTTAAAGCAGGATCTCACTATGCAGCCCTGGGAGGTCTGCCTGTCTCTGCCTGCGTAGTGTTAGGATTAAAGGTTTGTACCACCATTATCATGAATTTTATTTTTTTAACTATTGCATCCCCTTTATCTATTCTGGGTGGCAGCGGGGCACATGGATGACCAAGGACAGCTTGCAAGGGACAGAAAGCTCGTAGGAGCCTGCCCTCTTTCTCCACCGTTTGGGTCCCGGCATGCCACTCAGGTTTCAGTCTTGCTGGCAAGTGCCCTACCTGCTGAGTCCTCTTGACAGCCCCTATTTCAGCCCCCAAGATTTAATTTTGAAAGTAAGAAGATGCTATGTAAGTTTTCACCTTAAAAAAATATCAATTGTATTGAGTTCTACTGACAATAAAGCGCTTCAAGAAAAATCTTGGAAGCACTGCTCCAAAGAAAATGTTTATATAGTATGGATTCCCCTCTCCATGTTCTCCCTTCATTCCAGGTTAGTAACATTCAGCAGTGTTGTTAAAGCCACACTGCTCAGTCTGTAAAATGGAGTCTCCTGCACGGTTAACATGGCCTCCTCAGAGACATTGACGGGATTAAATGAAACAACGTGAACAAATACTCCCTCTTCCTAAAATGTTTCAAGGAAACTCTTTGGACCACCCCAGCTCTGGGCAAGGAAATACTTCTTACAGCCCAAGGATGACAACCCAGTTTCTTACTATACTATGGAAATCCTTGGAGGTGTCTCTAGGAAGCCCTGAAACCTATCCTGAGATTGAAAGATTGAGGCTATGCAGAGACAGAGAGTCATTCAAAAGACCAATGTAGCCTCATTATTGATGAACCAACACAGCACTTTCTTTTCATTTCTCTTCTTTTTTTTTTTTTTCAAGACAAACCTAACTGAATGCACAAGCTCCCCCCCCCACCCCCTGGGGATGCACTTTTGTGGCCCTTACATGTACACGTGGAGACCAGACTTCAACTTCCAGTGTCGTTCCTTGGGAGCCATTCACCTTGTTCTTTTGTTTTCATCTGGGAGATGGGCCTCAGAGCATGACTGTGGGGGGTTGTCTTGACTACTTAATGGAGGTGGAAAGACCAGAGTGAGGCGGCATTATTCTCTAGGCATAGGATCCCAGACTATCTAAGGTGAAAGCGAGAGGAGCAGCAGCGTGCATATATACATTTACTGGTCTCTGTTCCTGACTGTGGATGAGATGGGACCAGCTCCCTCAAGCTCTTGCTGCTGTGACTTCCTACTATGATGGACTCCACTACTCACCGAGTGAGTTCAACAGTGCTGGTGTAGACAGTACCAGCTGTTATTTTAGGTACTGGGGGTGCCCAAACGGGGAGAAAGGCAAACCCTTTCTGATCTGATTGCTAACAAGACATTGCACTGTTCTGTCAGATTTTATCATCTTTCCTTTCAGCTCTGATTTCCACATTGTGCTCTTATTTCACTTTCTACCTCATTTATCACACGCCAGTTACTCAAGCCAGAGCACTCTGGGGAAGTCTGTTTGTGGGGGTTGATTTCTCCTGTTTCTCTCCTTACTACTAGTAGACACCAAGTTCTGCCAGTCTTACTCCATAAAATTTCTAGAATCTTCTTCCATTTTATTACTCTGTTAATAACCCTGTGCATTTCCTCCCCTCAAAGTAGTTACAGTTGCTGGGAAACAAATCTCCTGACCTCCAGTCCATTTTCTCTCCATTCTGTGTGACTTTTGAGAAAAATGACTCTAATGTGACAGTTATGTATGCAAACCCAAGACTCCTCACTGTCTTTATTGTAAAACCTGAATCTCTTTCCTTGGCATTCAAGATTCAGGTGCCTTGACGTCCTTCTTCTTCTTCTTTTTTTTTTTTTAAACCTTTTCTTCTACTGCTTTGCTGTGTTTCATTTCTAGAAGGCATTGCTCCAAGGGCATCTGGCAAGAACTTTAATAATAATTTTTAAAGTGTTGCAACATACAAAATGAGAGAACACTCACTGTCCAATATGTAGCCTCCAAAACATTTCCCAGCCACCTGGGCATCTGATACTCAATTTCTGTGTGGCCCTTTTCCCATGAGCCCGGGCTAGACCTGGCGATTTACTTCAATAAGTACAACACAGATCTATGGTGTTCACTCCCACAAAGGTACTGTAAAAGACTGTGGCTTCTCCCTTGCTCTTTCTTTCCATTCTTGCTTGCTTATTTTGATATGGTAAGATACTTTGAGAGAAGCCTACAGACAAGGTACTAAAGGAAGCCCCAGGATAATAGCTCACAAAGAACTGAAGCCTCCACCCAATGGCTAAGAAGCAGCTGAATCCTACCGACAACCACGTGAGTAGGCCAGGAAGGGAATCCTTTCCGGTTCACTCTCAAGATCCCTGAAGCCCTGGGAGAGACTCAGACAGAATACGAGGATGAAGCTCAGCCAGACCTGTATTTCTTACCCACAGAAACTATGAAATATGTTTTGCTATAAGCATTTAAATTATAGGGCAATTCATTAAGCAGCAACAGATTAACGGTAGCTGACTTTGTTGAACGTGCAATTAAAAA
>CABHPP010141746.1:6478-25523 GCA_902168425.1 Peromyscus attwateri
CTTTCTTTCTTTCTTTCTTTCTTTCTTTCTTTCTTTCTTTCTTTCTTTCTTTCTTTCTTTCTGTCTCTTTTTCTTTCTGTCTTTCTTTTTTTGTACAATTTAGACTTTGTCTTTTTCTTTTTAATTTAAAAAAAAACTTTTCCTCATTTTACATGCCAACCACAGATGCCCCTCTCATTCCTCCTCCTGTTCCCCCCAACCCCACATAATCCCCCCTAGCCCACCCCTCATCCCCTCCTCAAAAAGGGTAAGTTCTCCCATGGCGGGGACAGCAAAGCCTGGTACATGCAGTTGAGGCAGGACCAAGCCCCTCTCCCCTGCCTCAAGGGTGAGCAAGGCATCTGACAATAGGTAATGGGATCCAGAAAGCCAGCTCATGCACCAGGGTAGATCCTGATCACACTACCAGGAACCTCTCAAACAGACCCAGCTACATAACTGTCTCCCATATACAGAGGGTCTAATCTGGTCCCATGCAGGTTCCACAGCTGTTGGTCTAAAGTTCATCAGTTCCTATGAGCTTGGTTCAGTTTTCTCTGCAGATTTCCCCATCATGATCTTGCTCATGTTATCCTTCTTCCCTCTCTTTGACTAGACTCCTGGAGCTCTGCCTGGTGCTTGGTTGGGGATCTCTGCATCTGCTTCCATCAGTTACTGGATGAAGGCTCTATGATGACAGTTAGGGTATTCACTAATCTGATTACCAGGGTAGGCCAGTTCAGGTACCCTCACCACTATTGCTACTAGTCTAATCTGGGATCATCCTTGTGGATTCCTGGGAGTTTTCCTAGCACTAGGTTTCTCCCTATCCCCATAATGTCTCCCTCTATCAAGACATCTCTTTCATTGCTCCCCCCATCTGTCCCTCCCCCAGCTCAACCATCATTCATAGCAGCATTATTCATAATAGCCAGAACCTGAAAGCAACCTAGATGCTCCTCAACCAAAGAATAGATAAAGAAAATGTGGTACATATGCACAATGGAGTATTACTCAGCTGTAAAAAAAAAAATGACATCCTGAAATTTGCAGGTAAATGGATGAAACTAGAAAATATCATCCTGAGTGAGGTAACCCAGACTCAGAAAGACAAACATGGTATGTACTCATTCATAAGTGGATAATAGATGTAAAGCAAAGGATAATCAGACTACAACCCACAGCTCCAGAGAAGCTAGTTAACAAGGAGGACTGTGGTGATATATTGTGTACCCCAATAAAGCTTCCCTGGGGATCAGAGGACAAAGCCAGCCACTAAATTGCAAAGGTCAGGCAGTGGTGGCACACACCTTTAATCCTATCACTTGGGAGGCAGAGATCCATTTGGATCTCTGTGAGTTCAAGGTCACACAGGGAACAGAGCCAGGCATGGTGGCACATGCCTTTAATCCAAGCACTTGAGATCTCATGCCTTTGCTATCAAGTACTTGGGAAGCACACACACCTTTAATCCTAGCACTAGGAAGGAAGGAAGATGGCAGGGCACCGAAAGGTATATAAGGCATGAGTAAACAGGAAGTCTCGCTCTGGAGACTGAGGATTTCCTAGAGGTAAGAACTAGTGCCTAGCTTGCTCTGCTTCTCTGATCTTTCAGCTTTTAGCCCAATATCTGGCGATAGGTTTTCTATTAATAAGACCATTTAGCAATTTGTGTTACAGAGGACCCTAAGAGGGACATAGGAATCACCTTGTGAAGGGGAAACAGGAGATCTCCATGAGTAAACTGGGGATGGGGGGGAGCAATAGAGAGGAGGGGAGGGGGATGAGAATATGAGAGTATCCTTTCTTAATCCTCTCATTGTGCTTGCTAGTATCTATACATTTCTGTCTAATTCTTTGTTCTGAGAAATTAACAAACTAGAATGTCTCCAGGGGTGCCCTCCCATTGCCAATTTCCACTGCTATCAATTGTAATTGATCCAAGACTATGACAAGGATAGATTTCACCAAAATGTTTGTTGGAGGCTTCATGGATGGACCTGAAGTTCAGTGAATTCAGGCACAGAAAGGCAAGCATGATCTTATGCATACATGGAATCTTAAAAAGATTATTGCACAGGAGTTAAAAACAGAATGATGGTTATCAAAGGCTCAGGAAGGAGGGTGCAATGCTGAATCTATTTCCCCCAGGGTGACATAACCATAAGGCATTATGAAGCAGAATGGCTGTGATAGCATCCAATATGCCATTGCAATATAACACTGTATTGTGATCTACAAATATGTTGGGCCACATTCACAGATACCTGCCCAGTATGTGGGGTAAATGTGGCCTGTGGACCATAGATTAGAGCTGAATACTGTCATTCACAGCAATGAAAGAAACAAAACAATGTGTCTGATAGCGGGGTCTGTGGTAATAGAGTCTGTTTACATTCTTTCCCAGAAAGTCATCAGACCCTCCCCTAAAATTCCAATCACCATTCCCTCCTACCCTCCACAGCTGCACATAATCTCAGTGATATAGAAGGATGATGATTGGTTGAGTGTTGGGACATCATAATGCAGCTTTCCAGAGGCATCACCCAGGCTAGAGTGGAAAATTTCAGTGATGCAGCTGCTTTGGAATCATCCATGTCCCTGTAAGTAACCCTTCACTCATGTTCCTGGAAGTAATCCCAATAAGTTTATTTTGGGGAACAAGGAGATATCTCAAGTCAATTGAGTGCTTGCCTTGCAGGCACAACAACCTGAATTTGATCCCAGGACATGTATTCTAAAAGCCTGACATGTTGGTGTGCATTTGAAATCTCAATGCCAGGAAGGCAGAGACAGAGGATGTCTGGGGCTCACTAGTCAGCCAGCTTCACCTACTTCCTGAGTTCCAGACCAGAGAGAGACCCTGTCTCAAAAAAATGATATGTATCTTCTTAAGAATGACACCTGGAGTCCTTCTCTGGCCTCTGCAAACAAACACATATAAACCTGTGTACAAATGAATATGTACACACTCATACATAAATGCACAATAAAAATTAAAAAATAAACTTCAAGGGCTGAAGAAGTTGTTTTGTAGTCAAAAGCACTTACTGCTCTTCCAGAGGAGCCAAGTTCAATTCCCAACACCCATACTACATGGCTCACAACTGCCTATCACTCCAGCTCCAGGGCGTCTGATGTCTCTGGCCTTTTTGGACACTTGCTCTCATATGCACATACACACACATGCACATGGTTAAAAATAATAGAATGAGACCCATTATAAAATTTTAAGTAAACTTATTAGTTCAACAAGAGAGTCTTGGATGGGATCATTTCTTTAATCTCTTGGTACTCTAAAATAAACCTACTAATGCATCACCCTAAAAATTAACACAAAAGAGGGTAAGGAAGTGTTGATTGATGGGTATTGAATCATAGCTGAACAAGAAAAATAGATCTTGATGTCCTGTGACACACCAAAGTAAACATAATTAACAATAAATTATATCTCAAAATAGATTAGAGGACCCTGAATGCACTTATAAAGAAAAGATCAAAAATTATTGCAATGGATATATGAATTACCCCAAGCTGGTCACTACTCAAGATACATGTGCATCACCATTTGCCTCCTAAATATTCAAAAATTATGTGTCAATCAAAATTAAATTAAATTTAAAAGATATAAAGCACTAAAAAAATTTAAATTAATAAAATAAATTTTAGTATGATGGACTTCTATGGTTGCAGTAAAATGTTATTATAAAATACTTTATTAATCTAGAATTCTGAAAATAAGTGATTGACAATAAAAGTATAATCCAATTAACATAGCTCCTTTTGTTAAAATAATATATATATTAAATATTATAGGCATATATGTTCTAAATAAGGACTAAAGCCAATATATGAAAAGTAGTCATGTCTTAATAGTAAAACTATGAGAGATTTAATTTCCTTACTTTTTGTTTCTCTGAATTTTCTAAATTCTTCCTCAAACATATCTAACTTATATGATCAAAATAAATTAAAGTTTAGAAATATGAAAGCAGCGATTGCCCCCAGGTGCTTCAGATCATGTTTTTCCCTTTCTATAATGAGCAAGTGTTGCTTCAATAATTGGAAAAACAAATTGTATTTTTTAAAAATAGCATAGTTATAATGTACAATGAGAAAATAAGTTTGACTCCAGAAGAGGCTTTATCAAGATGATAAAAAAAAAAATAGCTACTGAAGCACTCAGCAGTCAAAATATTCCACTGTAGAAGAAACTTTCTCTCCCCCCAAAATAATACAACATCAGCATTCTTGGTAAGGATTTCCAATAATGACTGCCCTTGATGGTCTTGTTATCTACAAAGGCATTTCTTCTTTGAATATGCAAAAATAAAATGTAAACTATGTCAAAGTATACTCACCATCTCTGTCAATGCTGCCAGAAATTGTCATTTACTATCCTCTCTGGATAAATCTTTCATTATAAAAAGTCAGAAGTTGGGAGTTAATTCAAATGCTGTCAATATATCTAAGTATATTGTTAATCATACTGATAGAGAATAGATTTTTCTACATACCAATAAGCAATCTCAAAGTGCTTACTTAGTAAGCAAGAAAAATATTTCTAGTGGCTATAAGAGTAGTTTTAGTGTCCTAAGACCAAAAAGGGCCTTCTAATACACATATTTTCTAGAACTTTCAGCCTCTCATAGTTTAATTATAGTATTTCAGTTAGTTGCTTGTTTTTCTTTATGTAGGAATAAAAAATTCCAGCATTGTATTTGTACTAAATATGTCAACCTTTTATGAATAAATGCTAAAGGTCTAATGTACAACATTGTGACTATATTTAATGCTATATTGTGGGCTTGAAATCTGAGAGCTATTAAATGTTTTCATTACACACACACACACACACACACACACACACACACACACAGTAATTGTGTAGACGGATGTCTCAATTATTTTGATTGTGAGAATCATCCAGTGTAAAATATCAAATCATCATCTTGTATTCCTTGAATATATGTAATTTTTGTTTGCCAATAATCCTTCCATAAATTTTAGAGAAGTAATTTTTCTCTGTAGAACCTCATAGGTTTATCTTCTCTACTCACATCTGTTCTTCACAAGATCAATAAGTGCTGGATAGTTTTGTACCAACCTGACACAAGCTAGAGTCATCTGAAAGGAGGGAACCTCAGTTGAGAAAATGCCTCCATAAGATCCAACTGTATGGCACTTTTTTAATTGGTTTTTGGTGGTGTAGGGCATGGCCCATTGTGGGCGGGGCCATCCCTGAGCTGGTGGACCTGGATTTATAAAAAAGCAGGTGAAACAAGCCATAAGGAGCAAGCTGGTAAGCAATACTCTTCCATGGCCTCTGCATCAGCTCCTGCCTCCAGGTTCCTACCCTCACTGCTTTTGGTGATGAACTATTATATGAACTGTGAGTAGAATAAACCCTTTCCTCCCCATGTTGCCTTTGGTCATGATGTTTCATCACAGCAATAGTGATCCTAACTAGTGCAAATATTTTCTTCATCTATTACCTTGATATCTGCGTTGTTTTACCTCTCCTTGGAAGTCATTTCTCAGAAACTCAAGGTGTAGACTTGAGTCATGAAAGCCAGCTAGTACTACTTTATTTTGAAGCTAAGAGATTGGTCTTAAAATCATGGTTGCCCATTTCACAAATTGTGAGTCACAAACAAAAACAGTATAAATGAATCAAACTAACTTTTATCAACTAAAAAAAAAATGTAACATAATCTTGAACATAGCAGCCATGCATGTCTTCAACAAATACTGAAACCTAGGAAAGTGTTAAACATTCTTAGACATTCTAGAAGCACACAAGTGAATAAAGTAATGTAAATTTCCTTTTTAGAACCCACAGAACTCCAATTACCAGAATTCTTAACTTATTGCCCAAAGCAAGAATTTTCTAGACGCTCACTTGATTCTTAACGAATTTTTAAGATTTATTTGTGGTGTGTGTGTATGTGTGTGTGTGTGTGTGTGTGTGTGTGTGTGTGTGTATGTGTGTGTGTGTGTATGTGTGTGCACGTGTGCACATGCATGTGCTACATGTATACAGATGCTTCTAGAGGCCACAGAAAACATTGGAGTCTCTGGAACTAGAGTCGTACACAGTACTGTGTCACTCAACTTAGGTACTGGGAGCCAAGCTAAGGTTCTCTGGAAGAGCAGCAAGTACTCTTAACTACTAAGCCATTTTTTCACCCCCCCACCACCGCCACTTAATGGATTTTTAATTTACTTCAAGAGCATCCAAAAGATGAGGGTCCCCACACCCTTTGTCTACATTTCTCTCAGCTTTCTGTTCTTCCAAACTCCCATCAGAACAGCCCTTTCAAGTCTGCATGCTAAGGCTGTTCTAGTACAAAGCTGCAAATTCTCCTATATTCTTTCTGTAAACCAGCTCCAAAGGCCTAAGACCTACATGGTGGAATTTATCACGCCAGGGACCCCACTTCTGGTACCATTTTTCTGGATAAGATACTTTTCTTGTTGCTGTAGCAAAATATCTGAGTAAAACAAATAAGGAAATGTTATGTGGGCTTACCTTATCAGGAGATACAGTCTATCATGGCGGTGGAAATATAGGAGCAGGAGCAGGGGGTAGCTAGTCACATCACATCCACAGTCAGGAAGTAGAGAGGATGCTTGTATTCAACATTACAATTTATCTTTTGTATGCAACCTGGCAACACACACTTAAAATGATACCACTTACATTTAGAGCAAGTATGCCCTCTTCAATTAACCTAATCTAGATAATTCCTAATAGACATACTCACAGGCTGGTCTTTTGACATTCTAGATCCTCTTAACTTGACAACCAATATTAACCATCACACCATTCTATGTTGATTTATCACTAATAAAGCTCCATCTTGATTATTCCTGCATCTTGGAAATCTGCCACCAGGAGGAAAACTGCATGATAGATCTTGTTCTTAAAAAAATAATTGTTTACTTCTCCAAACAGAGAAAAAACACAGTATCTGTCCATCCATTCAGCTATTCATTGAACAATAATGATTTCCCAATATTTAACAAAGTGTAATATGCAAAGAATCTATCAATAACATTTATGAACTGAGCACTATAATAGTATTCCTCTCAAGGGCGAACAATGTACCATCCAGAGTGATAAAAAGCTCCCAATTTAGTAGAAAGAATTAAAACATAAATATCAAGAATGAATTACAGAGATTGGCATATACTATTGCAATGTTTGTCTTTTTAACTCTTGTTTATTACTATGTAAATGCATTTGCTTGGAAAAATATAAATATTTTAAGACAGGAATTTATACTTAATAATCAAACTAGAACAAGCCTTAACCTTACACCCGTGTGTTATCTAGAGACACTTTGAAAATCTGATCATCTTACCTGTCACTGAAAAATGCTGCCTTTTTCTAATAAGGTTAAGGAGGCCACATACTTCATTTCTTTCAAGATGTGCTATGTTGTGCCTGGAGCTGACACTTCACATACCATCCAAGGTTTCATATCAACAGCAATCCTCCCCACCCAGCATCCAGGGGCAACTGAAAATAAGCCTTTTCAACATCACTCAGGGGATTATTTTTTAAAGAAAGTTTTTTAAAGGGATAAAAATAAAATGAATTTATAACCTTGACTTTCCAACTTTTATCTGTACACTTCTTATTCAAACTATGTCCCTTGGGTCTTTCTCCGCACAGAGGGAAATGTTTCCTTCCTCTGCATGAGTAGGATGCCTGCATTTCTCCCTATTCCCAGCCCCAGTAGGATGTTGACTTGTGATCAACAGAGAGAAAAGATCGTGGAGAAATGGGCTATTTATCCACATGGCATGTTTCCTCGTGAATGCCTTTTTCCTAGTCCGTAAGAAAAGTTTCCATGACAACCAAGTCACTAACGTTCACCCCCTACTAGCTGACGTGCTTCCCTCCCAATTGATCAGCCGGATATTGTGTTAAGATTACTTTGCCCAGACTGGGCACTCTTCAGGGATTATTTGCCTGTTTATTTTTTTATTAACTGGACCGTTGGCAGGAACTATTTAAATGAGCCTTTCTCTTTGATCCTTTAAAAACATGATCTTAACTAAACAGAACAGTTTTTAGACAACATTAGTCATGTCATAGGAAATAACTATGAGCAGGAATCTTCATTCTCCATAAGTGGTACATAGGTGCTCTCAAATGACTAAATTTTATGTTGGCCCCTCCCTCTGTCCCTACCACATTGTCTACCAGATGCCGTATAGTCAATAAGTGTTGAACATTTCATCACCCAAACTTTTCCAGAGTTTTTGTACTTAAGTCACTGAGTTAAGGCAGAACCCACATCCCAGT
The DNA here is from genome assembly GCA_902168425.1 of Peromyscus attwateri. Taxonomy (NCBI): domain Eukaryota; kingdom Metazoa; phylum Chordata; class Mammalia; order Rodentia; family Cricetidae; genus Peromyscus; species Peromyscus attwateri. Next base: position 14,775 of record CABHPP010141746.1, read on the forward strand.
AATTTAATAATCTTCTTGCTTTCAAATTTTCTATATAAAAAGGTAAGGAACTGAAGGTAAAATATTATTAAATCCCAACCCTTAAGCTTGTGCCTTTAAGAAAAACTAGATGAAAATGTGCTAAAATATTTCTAACTACTATATTTAGCAGGTACAAATATAGACGTATCTCTGATAGAATTTTTTGAGATTGATTTTTTTTTCCATTTAGCTAACTGGATGAATTTTTCTGATGAGTATCTACTATGTTCAAGGCACTGGAATAGCCTTCAGGATCAGGTCAATTGATAAATCTCCTTTATATTTAGAGAGATGAAAAGAAGAGATGAACCATGCAGAAAAAAAAAACAGCTGGCCAGGGGTTTGCCTACCCAAGCATGCACATCAACATGGGCTACGGCTACTTTCTACAATGTAATAGAAATCAGACAGGTTGTGGGAAAGGGCGAACACAAACCTTTTTCTCCTTAGGTTAACCTCCTTGCTCCTAAAAACTTCATAGGTGCCTAATCTCAGGTATATTGTCATCGCCATTACTACAGTTTAAAATGCCTCATGGTAGACAAGTTGTATCTGGCATAGATTGGCATGAATGAAACGGAGACACCTAGTGGGGAGTTGCGGCTTTGGGATTCCATGAATACTGAGATTCTCGACTGTCTATGTCCCTATGGAACATACAGAAGCTAGGCTCATGCTGTTTGCATGCTGTCTCCATGAGGCATGAGATTTCTGTGCCACAGTGGCTATTACACCTGTCTAATATCGGTCTTATTGTTTCAGACCTAAAGAGCAAGCACAGGGAGTGGGTAGACAAGGAGTAGATTACTACATGGCTTGCTATGATGGCTGTCCCCACTGAAGTGTTTGTACAGTCTCCTCTGGAACCCACAGGATTTCTGATTAAAGTGGTGCCATGAGTAATCTATCTGCAGAGAATATGAAAGAGACAGTCTATTTTAGAAGAGTTGAAACCAATTTCTCAATTGTATTTTCACTAGCAGAGCTAGTAGCCTAGAATATGTGTTTGCTGAGAGATGTACCTGTAATGCACAATGAGATGTACTGTGTTAATGCATAGCACATTTCAGGGATGAGAGGTGGTATTTTTAAAAACTTGTAAGTTCTACATAAAGGAAAAATCATTTGTTTTTTTGCAGTACTATTGCAAATAAATATTGGGGTATAACCCAACACCATGGTCAAAGCAATCTTCTCACTATGGTGAGAAACCTATAAGTCACACATGAACTAGAAATCACTGGAAAACTTGGTAGACATTCCCAGTTGTGTGGTGGAGCTACCTCATTACTACTAAGAACTGTTAGATTGTCAGATATTTGTGGAGCAAATTATTAAATACTGCTCTAATTAAAAATTAAATTGTATAAAGTTGCAATTAAATAAAATATATTAAAGCAAATACTGTAGACAACTCAAAATATCCCTTCAAAAATGAATGACTTGCTCCCCAGCTGTTGGATATCTAGTAACAGACTACGTTGGCTATCAACTCTTGTCCAGGAAAGCCTTGATGAAAAACAGCCCTCTCACCCAAGAGCATATACAGCGGAGCACTGATCAAGTCTGGTATATGAAGATCTAGCCACTAACCATGACTGAGTCTTCACACACAAATATGCATTGAATGAAGGAAGTTTTCATGAGTTTGGGTGATGAACAAGCTCCTCTCTGTCCAAACCTCCTTCTAAAGAACTTCCTTATAATCCTGCTGCACACTAATTTCCAACTATGACAACACCCCACCAAAAATATTAATTAGTGGTCTACTGTGTTTCAGAAACCAGAATCAACATTAGCAAATAAGACATATTCTTCTTCCATAAACTACACACAACTCAGAAGGGCAAAATTTCATCTATTAAAATGTTAAAAACTGGGGCTGGAGAGATGGCTCAGAGGTTAAGAACACTGGCTGTTCTTCCAGAGGTCCTGAGTTCAATTCCCAGCCACCACATGGTGGCTCACAACCATCTGTAATGAGATCTGGTGCCCTCTTCTGGCAGCAGGCATACACGCAGGCAGAACATTGTATACATAATAAATAAATAAATCTTAAAAAAAAAAAAAAAGAAAGAAAATAGATTCTTTAAAAAAAAAATGTTAAAAACTAGAGATGTCTCAGAGGTTCGGATCATTTGCTGCTTCTCCAGGGGTCCCAAATTCAGTTCCAGGCACCCTGGTCAGGTGGCTCACAATCACTTGTAACTCCAGCTCCAGGGAATTTGACATCTCAGGGCTTCCATGGGCACTTGCATGCATATGCACGCACACACACACACACACACACACACACACACACACACCAGTACACATACAGACACATAAATAAAGATGAAACAAGTCTTTAAAAATAAAATTCTGTGTAGAGATGGGAATATATTTCTGTAAACCCAGCACTGGGGAAGCTGAGACAGAAGGTAGTCAAGGCAGGCCAGCCTGGCTACATAACCAGACCCTATCTCAAGAGAGAGAGAGAAGAGAAGATGTAGAAGAAGAGGAGGAGGGAGATTGGTGAAGGAAAATATATCTGTTTAGGTTTTTGTTTGTTTGTTTTGTTTGTTTCTTTGAGACAGGGTTTCTCTGTGTAACAGCCCTGGCTGTCCTGGAACTCACTTTGTAGACTAAGCTGGCCTTGAACAACTCACAGAGATCCACCTGCCTCTGTCTCCTGAGTGCTGGGATTAAAGGCGTGCTCCACCACTGCCCAAATCTGCATAGGCATTTAAAGGACAAGTCAGAGCTAACTAGTCATGGTGTGGGTTTATTAAAAAGACAGGCAGACAAGTATTCCACATGCAAGGAACTGTGGCTTCAATGCTGAACGACAACGAAAGCATGATCACATTGTGAAGAATACAATGTCTCAGTGACCTCTAAGGGAGAAGATAGGAAGATGTGACATGCCATGTAAAGATGCTCCCAAAGAGACTTGGCATGTTAAGGATGCTGAACTGTATTTTATGTTAAAGGAAAAGAAAGGCCTATGAGAAGGTCTGACATACTTGTGTTTTCTAAAAAGCTCTGTATAAGAAGAGCTGTGAACAGTAAATGTTGGATATTTTTAACTGAATCTTTGAACTGCTAAGGAACTGCAGAGGCAGGGCCCCTTCCATTAAGAGAAGTAACCCCACTCCCATGGGACTTGGATTCCAGTCCTAGTACCCACATAGCAGCTCACACAACAATCTGGAACTCTAGTCCCAGGAGACCAGACACCCTCTCTGGACTCCTTAGGTACTGCATGCAAGTGGTGCACAGACCAAACACACATACACGTAAAATAAAATGAAAAAGACATTTAAAAGGAGAAATTTGTGTTCAGGTATGGTATCACACATCTGTAACCCCAGCACTCAGGAAGTTGAGGCAGATAGACAACAAGTTTTAGGCCAGTAATGTGGCAGTGGATTTGAGGAGGGGAGAGAGGGCAGAGACCAGTGAAGAAGCCTCTGTAGCAGTCTTGGTGGGGGTAAGGAGCATTAACCAAGCTGAAATACATTGAACTAGCATTTTGGAGTTGGCACTGAAAATATTTAGGACATGGAGTCAATAGAGAGGTAGGATATTCAGAAAAGACTCAAATTTCTGATTTGGAAAGAAAAAAAGAACAAAAATACAAAGTATGACTACTAGAGGAGAACACCTCAGTGATTTCTAGGTATGTTGACTCTGACCTGTTTATAGGGCACTGAAAAAATATAAAGTTAGCAGTCAGGTGAGTCTAAGATGGGGGAAAGGAGACAGTAAGGAGTGAGACAGGGACAGACAGACAGAGGGAGAGAGAGAGAGGGGGAAACAGAGAGATAGAGAGAGGGACAGACAGGGAGACAGAGAGACAGAGAGCAGAGAGAGACAGAGAGAGAGAGAGAGAGAGAGAGAGAGAGAGAGAGAGAGAGAGAGAGAGAGAGAGAGAGCTGGAGGTGTATAAGTGGTAGAACACTTGCCTAGCATACACAAAGCCCTGGGTCCAATCCCCAGCACCACATCCCTGTAATGTCCGCATTTGGGAGATAGCAGGAGGATCAGGAATTCAAGATCATCTTTGGCTACACAATGCACTGAAAGTCACCCAGCCTACGTAAAACCCTGTCTCAGAAGAAAAGAAAATCAGAAGCACAGAGAAGTTCGCCTGCCTCGCTTGTCCGGCCATCTGTAGCGTTTCTTACATTCTTAGGTCTCAAGAGTGTGCCATTAATCAGCAGTTCTGAGACAGTGAGGTGTATTTGACGAACAAGGCTTCAATGTCAGGCAGACTAGGCTTGTACTCAATACATTACACACTAGTATAAATACTTGACAAGTTACATGCTGAAATGTCCTACTTTGCAAGGTTTCCTGAGCTTAAGTGAGGTTCCTTACATAAAAGCATGCTGCAGAGGAGGCTTCCTCCAGCGACTCTCCAGGGCCCGACCCCCAGATTCTAAAGACCTTTGCATTGTTCTCAGCGACACTTTCCGCTTCAAACTCCTAACACATATATTATTTCACTCACCTGATACCGATAAAACCCAAACCCTACCCTCCCTCTCTCCTGCCTGGACCTGCAGAGTTTGTGGTCCTTCCCGGCCTCTTAGGCATCTGATCTGCTTCCTTTCAACTGAGTGTGGCAGCAAGTCATGAATTGTTTTCCATCTGTGTTTATTGCAAACAAATAACAGTTATCTCCGATGGGCCTGCTTGGTTTTATCTCGGGCAGTCCTGCAACTGTTTAATTATTTCATTTTATTTCCCCCAAGTTAGCCGGTTTCTCCTCTGTGTTGATGACATGAATAAAGACACAAAAGCAAATCTGTGTTACTGGATTTCAAATATTTTTACCACTGGACACAAGCTGAGGCCCTTTTAGTTGGTTTTGATTATAAAGTTCAATGACCACAACAAAAATTTCTTGGCTGGAAAAAAAAAGTTTTTCCCCCAGTGTTTCTTTACAGAGAGCTGAGTTAATTTCATTGAGGGATCCCAGTCCAAGGAAGCAGGTTTGTTGGTTCCCGAAGCCAGAATGACTTATTCCAGAGAAGGTCATGGGGTAAGACTAGAAAATGAACCTTCACTTTCAAATTAGGTAAACAAAGCATAGGCTCCAAGGGGGTCCAGGTCCAGGCCAACATGAAACAGGAGTACCAGAAGGACCTTCTGAGACTGAAGGCCAAACACCTGAAGATCCTTAGTCCAACTCCAAGAAGGAGGAGCAGGTCCTTTTCCCTCACCCTCCTACAGTTCTGTCTGTATGAGCACCATCCAAGAGACCTACACAGAAGCCTGTAAAGGATCCCTCTATCCACGCCCTCCATATTTTCTCCTGTCAGCCCCCTGCCTCACTCTCCCTATCATCTCAAGCCTCTACTTCCCCCTCAGTGCCCCACTTGGCTCACAACATATCCCCAAACCACATAGTTTCACCTGTCTCTGCTTGATGGGACCTACTGGCCACAGATTTCCCCATCAGTATATCTCCCACACCTGTGTGTCTCTCTGACAATTAAGAAGTCTCAACAGAAACCAAAATGCTGATCATCTGCCCCCTTTTCACAAAAATCAGCCCAGGACAGTGGAACTGTGCAAGGAGAAAATAGAAATGTTCTGTTTCTAAGTACTGCGTTTAAGAATGCCGCCCACCTCACCCCCTTCCCCCCAAATCCTCAAGATAGTTCACTTTTACAGTTGTAAAGTCACAAAGCTGGCAGATGGAAGAGCTTGCATAGACATATAACTCCAATAGTTACTCTCAAACATTAGTTGTACAAGCAGTGGGTATCATTTGATACCATCATATAATATATTTTGGTCATATTAACCCTCACTAGTCTTATGCTCCCTCATCTCCTTCCCTAGTCTAACTAAATGCTGTGGCAAATCAAATTCACAAATGTAGCACAAATTCTGATTGGTCTTAATAATAAAAACCCGGAGCCAGATACGGGATAAATGCTGAAAGATCAGTAAAGAAGACAGCCCTAGAAAGACTTCTTACCTCTACCAAATCCTCAGCCTCAAAGGGCCGAGCTCCTGTCTCCACCCTGCTATATCACTTCCTGTCTCCTTCTCCCAAGTGCTGGGATTAAAGGTGTGTGCCACCACTGCCTGGCCTCCAATGGCTAGCTCCACACTCTGATCTCCAGAGCACAAACAAAATATCACTACATACAAATTATACTTGTACAGTGCCCCTCACTGATTTCTCCATGAAGAGCTGCCAACTTCTCTTTGTCTGGCCCTCTTCCCCCTGAATCTATATTTTTCTTGCCCACACTAACTACAAAGTGAACGAGAGAGACATGGCAGTGAGAACCATCTCCCAAGCCCTTCATTCTCAAGTCTGGGTCTCCAGGAAGCTTGGCTTTTCCCATGCATACATTGAAATATAATGCAATCCATGATATTGACACTAGAGTGACATTTAGAAACCCAAAGCCTGACACTCAGCTTTAAAATCTTAGTAGGCGATAAACATCCCTCTTTGTGATAAAGGGGAAATTTTTCCAATGAAAAGGGCAGTGCATTTAGTAATCACCCAGATGAATAGGAATGTCAGGTGCCATGGCAGCTGGTGTGGTGGTACCCATCACCTCTCTCCTGACTAAAACTGACCCATACTTCAGACTTCAGCTACCTGTTTAGTCCAGGGGCCTCACTTCCTGCACTGAATGTCATGAGATGGCAAAGCTACATATCCTGAAATAAATTCCTGAATCGACTCCGGGCAAACTCCTTGTTCTGTGAACTTTGATAAGTATAAAGAGCTTTCCGTGGACCACAGACTAGACCTTTCAGGGATGCAGAGAGGGTGCTAGCTTTCCTTGTCTAGAAGATGTGTCTCTGAGGACAGAGCAGTGGTAAGTCTCGTGATCATGACCTCTTAGCATTTGGATCCTAATTGTTTCCCCAAAGCCCATAAGCTAAAGTCTCAGACACCGGTCTGTGGCAGTACAGGGAAATGATGAAACTGTAAGAGATGGGGCCCTGTGCAATAACATTGTGTCACTGGAGGAATACCCTTGAAGAGGGTATTGGAACCCTGCAGCCCCCTCTTTGCTTCTCAGCTGCCATGGGTTTTATTCTGCCATGTTCTGCCTTACCACAAGCCCAAAAGCAACAGAGCCAAGCCACTATGGACAGAAACCTTGGAAGCCAAGAGCCGAACGAACCTTTCCTCCTCAGTTGATTGTCCTGGGTATTGAGTCACAGGAACAAAAAGTTGACTCACATACAACTGCTTTTGAAACCAGTTTACTAACACGACTGTGGGTGCTGCAACGAAAAAGATGTGTCTAAGGGGAACTCTGCCCCTTTCTCTGTTTGCAACCTATGTGATGTGTTCTAACGTCGCTCGCCATCAGGAACTTCCTGTCTGAAGTGAGTGAGCAAGTGGGAGACTGGGAACAACCCAATGAGGTAAAATCTAAAGGATGCTGCAGTTGGTGTGTAATAACTGCAGAGCCCCTCCACACCTGTAAAAGCAGATGACGTCCCACTCTTCCTGGCAGTCTTCCAGAATACACAGCATGTTCAAAACTGAGACCTGAGGAGGCTACATAACATGGCCACTGCCCTTCAGAGAGTTGGGGAAATGTTTTTTCTTCATCTTGCCACCTCCTGATAGTTTGGATGTGACTGTCTCCCACAGGCTCATATCTGTAACCCTTGGCCCCAGCTGATGATTCCATTAGGAAAGATCTCAGAACCTGTAGGACATGGAGCTTGGCCATAGGAGAAATACGTCTCTGAGGACAAGGCAGGGGTAAGTCTCATGATCGTGACTTGTTAGGATGGGGATCTTAAATCTCAATAGGGGTGAGCCTTCAGGTTTTGCAGCCCAGCCCAACTTCCTGTTCACTCTCTGCCTTCTGAGTGTGGACAGTCTCCTGCTCTATCATCATGCTTTCTCTGTCTGCAACCATGTCCTCCCCACATGATGGATTGTATCTGTCTGGAACTACAGGCCAAAATGAACCCTTTCTCCCTTAAGTCACTCTTGTCAGGATGTTTTATCACAGCAAGAAAAAAGCAACCAAGATAACATTCCACCTGAGAATTTCCCCCAGTCCCAGGATGTCTGTTCCCATGAACCCAGCAACAGATGCAGTTGGTGGTGCCGTGCTCCTATTATTATGGGCCTGGGGTCATTCAAAGACTCACCAGTCTGATCACTAATAAATTTTAACAAAGAAGAGGCTTTTATTCACATACTGGCTCCAGGTCTACACCCTCACTCGGGATTCCCAGATGCAGTGCCCAGCCTCCTCAGTCAGGGGCTTTTAAACCCAAAGAACACAGTTACATTCTGTCTAGTGCAAACAAAAGGTCATCCATGCAAAACAAGCTTTCATTTACAGAAGCAAAAACAGCGTTTTTGTTAATGTACAAAACCAGGTGATTACAAAATTAACCCTTAGCAGCCCTTAATATTCAGAAGTCCAATTTTGCTTTATAGTTCTCTTAAGCACAGAAATGTTAAACTTTTAAATATAAAGTTAGCGATTCACATAACATTAGCTATCACACCATAACTCTTTTCCCACCAAATCCTGGCTGTTCTCCCTTATGTTGCCTGTACAACATTCTCTTTATGTGATATTTAACAGAGTGGAACTTATGGATAAAGACATATATGGTAGGTATCAGCTTCATTTCTTCCTTCCCTGGTGCCCAAGGGAGTTACTATAATCCAGAAACACCAGGGATTGGGAAAGGATTCATCAACACAGGGTGAAGGATGGAAAAGGGCGGTGGAGACGGACTCAGAGGCTGGGTTCTGTGACCACTTCTGTCAGTGATGTACCACATCGCCCATCTCTTTTCCCTTTCTCTGATTCTCTATTTTGAATTGTGCCCAAAGTCCAGATCCCCCAAAGGATCCCCAAGAGACCAAATCCGATGCAAAAACAAAGAGTCTTTCATCAAGTTAACTCGGACCTCTCTGTCCAACTGATGCAGCAGCAGCAGAGCAGGAGAGAGACCTCCAGCAGCACTGGACAAGGGGCAAGGTGTTGGGGGGTGTCCAAGACTGCCCCAAGTACCTGGACTGAGCTAATTGGCTCTCTTGGGTCTAGGGAACTGCAACATTGTAGCTTCAGCACCTAGAGTTGTCTGTCCATGTCTGATTGGCCCTCCCCAGTGGGGTGAGGTGTTCCTGGCTCCTGATAGGCCCTTTCCTATGGCGTGAGGTGTTCACAGCTTCTGATTGGCCCTTCCCTATGGGGCAGGACATTAGCTTGGGCAAAAGATCAGAGGCAGTCAGGAGTGGGGGGACTTCCTGCTCAGGCTTTTTTGCTATGCCTGCAATTTGGCTGAGGCCTGGGTCTCTCGGAATCTGGAAAACCATAACATGAGGTCAGTTCAGTTAATCTCAAACTTCTGTATCATAATCATCTAATAAACTTTTTTAATGAATAGACTTTATTTTTAGAGAAGTTTTTATTTTATAGCGACATTAAGTAGAAAGTACAGTTGCCATACATTCTCCCTGGGCACTCTCCCCAAACATCCACATCAGCATGGTATATTTTCTAATGTGAAAAAACTAACTGTTAGAGTCCTGGAGAAGTCCCACTAAAGACCATCATCCACATATGCAATCAGCCAGAGCATTTATCTCGAGAAAGATCCCAGCATGCTGGGGCCGACCATCCTACACAAAGGCAAAATGACAATGACCCCGAGAGGAGCTCACAGGCTCCTTTTAAAGCACAACTAAGGGGAGTTCCTAGAGCAGTTAGGTCATTTTAGATATGATTGGCTTAAGCAAGTGGCAATCATATTAGTACATTCTAATTAGCTAGGGCTGGTCAGGGGCTGGTCAAAGCTACAGCTTTCCATTTGGGGGAGGTCTAGACAAGTCTCAGGCTTTGTCCTTATTTGGTTATTACCTTGAGCTTGCTGACTGTGGCTCAGGCCTGGCCTGGTCTGATACTGCACGTACCAGGCCTCATTGTCCTTGCTGTGTGTGTGTGGAGGGGGGGGGTGTTGGAGACTGATTGTCCTTTGTCTGTGGTTCTCTCAGAAACTACTTCTTTAGTCTCAGGAAACTGAAACTGAGGCCTGAGAGAAGACTGAGTAGTCTGTTATGGCATCTGCTCAGTCCTCTCACTAACACTGACATATTTTTGTCAAAACCTATGGGTTACATTATGGTCCACTCTTTGTGTTATGGATTCTGTGAGTAGGGACAAATATATGATGGTGTGTCTCAATGACAGTCGTGTCATACAGAGGACTTTTACTGCCCTAAAACCCCTCTTTACTGTGTCTTCATCCATCCCTTCACCCAAACCTCTGGAGCCACTGGGCTTTATCCTACATCTATGGTTCTGCCTCTCCCAAAATGTTGCATATACATAACTGGAACCACAGGAGGTAGGGCTTTTCAGGTGGGTTTCTTTCACTTAGTAATATGCACTTTCAAGTTTTCAGCATGAAATTTCATGCCTTCATAACTTGTCTTAATATAGCACTGAGTAATGTTCACAATAGTGATGTCTGTGACAGGGCCTCACTATGTAACCCAAACTGACTTGGAAATCACTATGTAATCCAGGCTATCTTGAACTTGTGATCTTGTTGCCTCCTGTGAATATTTTAAGAGAGAGAGAAAGAGAGAGAGAGAGAGAGAGAGAGAGAGAGAGAGAGAGAGATCAAGAAAAGAAGGGATGGAGGGATGGAGGAAAGGAAGGAAGGAGGGAAGGAAGGAAGGAAGGAAGGAAGGAAGGAAGGAAGGAAGGAAGGAAG
>CABHPP010141746.1:25533-36327 GCA_902168425.1 Peromyscus attwateri
AAGGAAGGAAGGAAGGAAGGAAGGAAGGAAGGAAGGAAGGAAGGAAGACAGGCCAACTCAAGGCCATTGAGATGCCTCAGTATGTAAAAATGCTTCCTGCCAAGCCTGACTATCTGAGTTCAATCTCCAGAACTCACAAGATGGAAGAACTCCTACAAGTTGTCTCTGACCTCCACACTCACGCCATGCTGCACACAACTATGACAATGTGCCATCTGAACATTTCCTCTAGTCCCAGAACTTTCTCCATGAACTTGGCTACTGAAGCAATTAATGGTAATACATCCTATAACTCCTTTCTACACTGTTGCTTGTCTATTCTCCTTTGTGTTGCTTGCACATACCTCATTTCCTTTTTAAATTGTTTGTTTTTCTGCTCTTTCTGTATTTACAGACCTGAACAAGAATATATATAATACTTAACTAAGTAAGAATTTAGGAAGCTGTCTTAGTTACAGTTCTATTATGAAGAAACACCATGACCAAGGTAACTTTTATAAGAAAGGATTTAATTGGAGTTTTGCTTACACTTTCAGAGACTTATTCCATTATCATTATGGCAGGGAGTATGTCAGCAGGCAGGCATGGTGATAGAGAAGTAGCAGAGAGCTACATCCTGATCCACAGCCAGCAGGCAGAGAGAGGAGGCAAAGGGGGAGACCAGGCCTGGTATGAGCTTTTGAAACCTCAAAGCCCACCTACAGTTCCACATCTCCTCCAACAATGCCATATCTCCTAATCCTTCCCAACAGTCCATCAACTGGGAACCAAGCATATGAGTTTATTGGAGCCACCATCTCATTCAAATCACCACAGAGGTCTTCATGGAAACCCCAAACAGCTCAGACTATTTCTAAGAACATTTGTTGTTCTCCACAAACTGATGTTGAGGTCCTATTGCTGAAGACAACACATACACATCAAATAAACACAGAGAAGTCAAGCTGGTGCCTGATTAGAGTCTTCACCCCAATTGCTTACTGTTCATGGTACTGGATGGTACTCGGTATTCTACTCAGCTACAAACCTTCCTATCTGCAATGGTGACTTGACTGCATGATATGCTGGTGCAATAGTGGTATAAAAGTTATAGAAGTAACCAACCACTACCTGATCAGTTCAAGGCCCACTCTATGAGATGGAACCCATGCCAGACACTGCTTGGATGGCCAAGAAGCTGAGACGCAACAGGCATGGACCTTGGGGAAAAACCAAACACTGTTGTTCTGCTAAGGGAATGTATAAATAAAATGACTCGTAACAGCCTTCTTCTATAACCATAGATCAATGTCTTTCTCAGATATCATAAGAGGTTCAGTGGGTGCTTTATTCAGCACAATGCTTGCCTTACAAACATGAGAATTTAAATTTGATTCCCAGAATCCACATTTTAAAATTAGATATGATGATGCATGCTTGTAATCCCAGTTCCGGAGAGGTAGGGAGAAGTGGATCTCTGAGGCTTGTGGGCTGGCCAACCTAGCCTACCTTTTTGGTGAGTGCTAGATCAGTGAGAGACCCTTTCTCATAAAAACTAGGTAGGTGGCACTTGATAGACAGTTGAGATTGTCTTGTGGTCTCCACATACATGCATGTACACACATGTGCACAAGTAACTTCACACACATACACACACATATACACATATGCACACACAAATATACAAATACATGCACCAATGCTCCCTGTCTTTAAGTTGACTCTTAACCTTTACAGAAAAATGTTTATTTGTTTAAAAGGGGGTATATGTTCACATTGCACTCAGAATCCCCCACTCAGTGGTAAGTCTTAGCAGAAGGAGAACATAGAAGAAGCTGGGGAGGGTCGCTGTTCCCAAGAGGCAAGTCTCTCTTTCAGCTCTTGATGAGTTGAAAGGAAGGAAGAAGAAAGTCAAGACAAAATAGTGTTTCTAGAAAACCTGCTAAATTGTCTGATTTCCTTGTTTCTGCCACACTGTAAAAAGTAAAGAAATTACCTTCTCAATTTTATTCTACAGAAAGTAGTATGTTGCCACTGAAAAGTAAGGAAACCAAGACCAGAGACCCTAAGCAGCATTGCAGTTGACAGACTACAGAGTCAGCCTAATGCCTTCCCAATTGCCTATTTTATTGCACCCCTGTGTCACCCACCCCAGTTCAAATTATCAGGGCCATGGAGGCAAGAGTCACATGTGTCTTCCTTACCATTTTCACCTGAGTACATGACAAACACAGACACGCAGTAGGTAATTCTTGAACTGTGCTTCTTATCCAACTTGTTTGACTTCTGTTTTCAGGCACATTTGGGGTAGAATGGCTGTAGATTTGGAATGTATCTTAAATGCTTATTCAAACAGAGTGGGCGGCCTCCTTTTGAGAGGTTAAATGTAAAAGGAAATTGAGAAAAAATAATCACATTTTTAATGTTTTTATGTGATTCTGCATTTGTTATTGCTTGGGCCCTGGACAGAGACATCTCTTAAAGAAGCAGATAATTCTGTAAAGCTTCTTAGACCCCAAATTCATAATCACACTAGGCCATGGTGGCTTGTTACCTGAGCCCAGCATGACACCTTTTCGTCAAGGAGAGCCAGGTTAATGGTGCTTGTGATTTATCAGCCCTCCAAATGACCACAGGTCCCATTCTACTATGCCTTAACCACATTTATAGCTTTTTAAGTCTAAGCATCAATTTCCTCAACAGTTGACAAGGAATAAAAAACAGGGTCTCCCTTCAAACTAGAGTGTGTTTCTTTATAAATCCTCTCCAAGGGCTCCTAATGACACATAGCTCATATTGTAGTCATGGAATGAACCTCATCTGCCCCTGGGCCTTCTCAATCTAGAAACACATTAGATATTTGGGGTTTGCATTAATTCTCTCTTCCACTCACTGCTTTGTAGTTCCAAAGAGCTAGTAGCTCAGTGCTAATGAGGTCAAAGTCCCACATTTGATTTCTCATGAGGACAAATGAAAATCCCTCTCTTGTTTAGACTTATAAATATCACTGAACCTTGCCAGCTCTGACTATTTTTCTCTCCTGAACAAATCCTTGTGGAAAAGAGAGGCAATCATTCCATTGCCTGGTTCTCAATGCACTCCTCTGTAAAATGAGAATGATGAACTCTTATTACTTACCTTTCACTGTACAGTTTTAGGATTTGAGTCTGATGTAGTCCCCAGGCTCATGTTTTGCGTACTTGTGACAATATTTTTGAAGGCTGTGAAGTCTTTAGGAGATCGGGGCTTGGCTGGTGGAAGAGGGTCACTAGGGTGACCTTCAAGGTTTATACCTGCTTCCGATTCTGACTTGCTTCCTGATCAGCCACTGTGTGAGCAGCGGTCTTCACCACTCTCTACAGCTGCCACGGATGAAACAGTTCCTGTCATGGTGGCTTCCGCACTTTGATCGACTGAATCCCTATGAAATCATAAACTAAATTAAGCCTTCCCCCCTGAAGTTGTTTCTGTGGGGTACTTTGTCACAGCAGTGAGAACAGGAACTAATATAGACATAGAAGAACCAAAGGAAAGGATTTCTAAGAACATAGGCGTGTGTCGCAGAGACGACAGGGATGCACGGGAGCAGAGAGGGAAGGAAGAAGAGATGGAGGGAGGAACGGACGGATGGTGCACTCGTTAACTCTTCTCATTGCACAACTACACAACTACACAGCTACAGAACTACACAACTACAGAACTACACAACTACAGAAGCAACCCCAAGAAAAGACGGTGCATCTGGGCTCTCAGTCCACTGTTGCGGGAAAGCCATCACAGAGGAAACTGGAGGCAGCTGGTCACACTGTGTCCCGGTAGCTAAGCGGAGAGTGATGAATGTTTGTGCTCAGCTCACTTTCTCCTTTTTATTCACTCCAGGACCCGGCCCATGGAATGGTATCCCCACATTTAGGGGGAGTCTTCCCACATCAGTTAGCCTACTGTAGATAATCCCTTACAGACACACCCAGATTCCCTTCCTTGATGATCAAGTTGGTATATCAAGTTGGTATTGAAGAGATGGCTCTTGTGGTTAAAAGGCCTTGCAGCTCTTCCAGAGGACCCAATTCCAAGGACCCACGTGGCAGCTCCCAGCCATCAGTAACTCCAGTTCCATGGGATAGGATCCAACACCTTATTCTGGCTCTTGTGGGCATCAGCCATACACACAGTGCACAAATAAACATGCAGGAAAAATACTCACATTCATGAAAAAAATTAAACTCAATTTGAACAAGTAATTGCATTGAGTTGATAATCAAGATTTATCATCACTTATCTCATTTTAATATTTATTTATTTTACAGCCCAATTGAAGTTTCCCCTCCCTCCTCTCCTCCCAGACCCTCACCTCACCTTCACCACCACCCCAATCCACTCCTCCTCTGTTTCTGTTCAGAAAAGGGCAGGCCTTCCATGGATATCAACAAAACATGGCACATCCCGTTGCAGTAAAACTAAACTCCTCCCCTTGTATTAAGGCTGGGCCAGGCAACCCAGTATAGTGAGTTGGGTTCTAAAAACCAGCAAAAGTGTTGAAGATAGCCCTGCTCCCACTATCAGGAAATCCACAAGAAGACCAAGCTATACAATTGTAACATATATGCAGAGGGCCTAGGTCACTCCTACTTGGTTGTTGATTCAGTCTCTGTGAGCTCCTATGGGCCCAGGTTACTTGATTCTATGGGTTTTCTTATTCCTACTAATTATAGTGGTCTCTTGTTTCTTACTATTTGGTGCGTATCTACCATTTTTTAAGTTTTTTTTATTCATTTTACATACCAACCACAGATCTCCCTCTCATTCCTCCTCCAGTCCCCCCTACCTCCCCACCTACCCCCACTCCACATCCCCTCCTCCAACATAGTAAGTTCTACCATGGGGGCACAGCTAAGCCTGGTACATTTAGTTGAGGTGGGACCAAGCCCCTTTCTGCTTTATCAGAGGTGAGCAAGGCATCCAACCATAGGAATGGGATCCAGAAAGCCAGCTCCAGCGCCAGGAATAGATCCTGATCACACTGCCAGTGGCCACTCAAACAGACCCAGCTACACATCTGTCTCCCATATGCAGAGGGTCTAGTCTGGTCCCATACAGGTTCCACAACTGTCAGTCTAAAGCTCGTGAGTTCCTTTGAGCTTGGTTCAGTTGTCTCTGTAGATTTCCCCATCATGATCTTGACTCCCCTTGCTCATGTACTACCTCTTCCCTCTCTTCAACTGGACTCTCAGAGCTTGGTCTGGTGCTTGGCTGTAGATCTCTGCATCTATTTCCATCAGTTACTGGATGAAGGCTCTATGATGACAGTTAGGGTATTCACTAATCTGATTACCAGGGTAGGCTAGTTCAAATTCAGGCACCCTCTCCACTATTGCTAGTAGTCTAATCTGGGGTCATCCTTGTGGATTCCTGGGAATTTCCCTGGCACCAGGTTTCTCCTTTACCCCATAATATCTCCATCTATCAAGATATCTCTTTCATTGCTCTCCCACTCTGTCTCTCCCCCAGCTTGACCATCCCATTCCCTCATGTTCTCATCCCCCATCCTCAATCCTCTATTACTTCCCCTCATCCCCAATTTATTCATGGAGATCTCCTAGGTTTCCCCATCCCAAGGTGATGCATACATGCCTCTAATGTCCTTCTTGTTTCCTAGCTTCTCTGGAGCTGTAGGTTATAGTCTAATTATCCTTTGCTTTATATCTAATATCCATTTATGAGTGAGTACATACCATGTTTATCTTTCTGAGTCTGGGTTACCTCACTTAGGATGATATCTTCTAGTTCCATCCATTTGCCTGAAAATTTCATGATGTCATTGTTTTTTACACCTGAGTAGTACTCCATTGTGTACATGTACATTTTCTTAATCCTGTCTTCAGCTGAGGGGCATCTAGGTTGCTTCCATGTTCTGGCTATTATGAATAATGCTGCTATGAACATAGTTGAGCAAGTGTCCTTGTGGTATGATTGATATCCCTTGGGTATATGCCCAAGAGTGGTATCCTTGGGTCTTGAGGTAGATTCATTCCCAATTTTCTGAGAAACCGCCATACTGATTTCCAGAGTGGCTGTACAAGTTTGCACTCCCACCAACAGTGGAGGAGTGTTCCCTTTGTTCCACATCCTCTCCAATATAAGCTGTTATCAGTGTTTTTGATCTTAGCCATTCTGACAGGTGTAAGATGGTATCTCAGAGTCATTTTGATTTGCATTTCCCTGATGACTAAGGTGTTGAGCAATTCCTTAAATGTCTTTCAGCCATTTGGGATTCTTCTGTTGAGAATTCTCTGTTTAGAACTGTAACCCATTTTTTAATTGGATCATTTGGTATTTTGATGTCTAGTTTCTTGAGTTCTTTACATATTTTGGAGATTAGTCCTCTGTCAGATGTGAGGTTGGTGAAGATCTTTTCCCATTCTGTAGGCTGTCATTTTGTCTTATTGACTGTGTCCTTTACCTTACAGAAGCTTCTCATTTTCATGAGGTCCTATTTATTAATTGTTGCTCTCAGTGTCTGTGCTACTGGTGTTATATTTAGGAAGTGGTCTCCTGTGCCAATGCTTTCTAGGCTGTTTCCTACTTTCTCCTCTATTAGGTTCACTGTAGCTGGATTTAAGTTGAGGTCTTTGATCCACTTAGATTTGAGTTTTGTGCATGGTGGTAAATATGGATCTATTTGCAGTCTTCTACATGTTGACATCCAGTTATGCCAGCACCATTTGTTGAAGATGCTTTCTTTATTCCATTGTACAGTTTTGGCTTCTTTGTCAAAAATCAGGTATTCATAGGTGTGTGGGTTAATGTAAGGATCTTCAAGTTTATTCCAATGGTCCACATGTCAGTTTTTATGCCAATACCCAACTGTTTTTATTACTATAGCTCTATAGTAGAACTTGAAGTCAGAGATGGTGATACCTCCAGAAGTTGCTTTATTATAAAGGATTGTTTTAGATATCCTAGGTTTTCTGTATCTGCCATTTATGGTAGCAACAACTTTATACTTTTCTCAAGGGGCCACCTCTTTTCCATTTGGTGTTTGAAGTAGTCTAATGCACTTTCTGATTTCAGCATGGCAGATCACGGGCCCCATCACCTTAAGCCCCATTTTGAGGTGGGGATTGTTTTAAGATTGGGACGGGCCACATCATCCCCAAAGCCATTCCCACCTCTTTTCTGAAGCAACATATACTTGGAAAGTGAGTGGGATGGGTCAACAGTGTTTCAGAAGCATTCTGAATGCACAGACCTGCCTGGAAATGGATCTGCACCATTTAGGGAGGGTGACAGCTATATCTGAGGCTAACATTTTCACCACCCCTTGAGTTCCTTTTTTATTTAAAGCCCATTTAAAGTTGAGTTTCTCTCTGAGGCTGGAAAGGATCTGATCCTCACATTGCAGACAGTAAGAAAAAGGCTCAAAAAATGGAATATCTGCTGTGGCATGTGAGAAAAAAGGAAAGAATAAAGTTTTACACAGGACTCATTTAAATCCTGACTCTTCTAATGACTGGTGTTGCGATTAGTGTTGACTGAATTCTTTTATTTCTCTGAACCTCATCTTTGCATATATAAAACGGGGAGATATCTCCCTCCTGTGTTGAATGACATGAAGGATTAAATAAATCGAAAGGTACAAAGAGTGTGCACATTGGATGCATACTCCATTCCCTGCTTCCTACGTTGCCAATTAGCTCTCTAATACCAAGAAATGAGAAGGAATCCAACAAGTTCTCAGAGACAGTGCCCTTGAGGCTGTCAGCATGCACAGTGATTCCAGGTTCTATTTTCCATTCACTTGAGTTCACCGCCGTGTGACTAACTAGATTACTATCTCCAACCAGCTGCAGTTATTGTTTCATTGTCCATAAAACCCAGAATCCTTTTATAAGCACAAGTATTAAAGATGTGGCCAGGCAGGGTTCTGCAGCAGACAGAATAGCACAGGAGGTGGAAGCCCAAAGGTGGACACAAGCAATCCTTCACCAGGTTTCACTCTCCAGAAAGCTTTGGGAAGACAAGAATCTGCTAAGAAATGCACAGTGTGGGCCTTTTTCTTTACAATTTTTATTTGATTTGATTAATATGTTTTAATTGAAATAAAATTACATGATTTCTCCATTCCTTTCCTCCCTCTATCCCCTCCCAACTACATTCCCTCAAAGTCCTCATGTGTCCCCCATTCTCAAGTTGATAGCCGCTTTTTCTTTTATTATTATTGTTAGATGCATATATGTATGTATATATTTTTATACATAATATATGTGTGTATGTATGTACATATAACCATTTTTGTTGTTCCTGTCTATATGGTTTCAGGGCTGAGCACTGACACCCAACACTGAAAACAAATGTGGAAACAACTCCATGGTGGAACGGTTAACATACCTAGCCCCAGTCAGGGTTCTGTAGAGGAACAGAACCTACATAGTAAATCTACCAATACACAGAAAGTGGGTTGACCAGAATGGTTTACACAGCTAGTTCAACAATGGCTGTCTACCAAAAGAAGGCCCAAGAATCCAGTGGTTGTTCGGTTCATAAGGCTGGATGTCTGAGCTGGTCTTCAGTAGATGCCAGAATCCTATAGAAGGGGTCTCTAATATCACTGAAGACACGGACTTGCTGGTGAGGGTGGGAGGAAGCAGGCAAAGAGAGAGAACTTCCTTCTTCCGTTTCCTTTATATAGGCTGCCACCAGAAGGTATGGGCCAGATTAAAGTGGCTCTTTCCACCTTCAAAGATTCAGATTAAAAGTGGGTCTTCCCATGTCAAATGATTTCATTAAGAAAAATAAATATCTCAGGGGGCTAGAGAGATGGCTCAGAGGTTAAGAGCACTGGCTGTTCTTCCAGAGGTCCTGAGTTCAATTCCCAGCACCTACATGGTGGCTCACAACCATCTGTAATGAGACCTGGCTCCTTCTTCTGGCCTGAGGGGATATGGGCAAGCAGAACACTGCATACATAATAAATAAATAAATCTTTAAAAAAAAAAAAGAAAAATAAATATCTCACAGGTGTACCCAACTGCTTGGGATTTAGTTCACTCCAGACATAGTCAGGTTGACAGCCAAGAACAGCCATCATCAATGAAAAGAAACAAGCTGTTGGTGCAGAGTGTGTTAGTTACTTTTCTGCTACTATGATTAAAAATACCAGGATAACAGCAACTTACAGAAGAGTTTATTTGGACTTGCAGTTCCAAGGAGGAGGGGGGTAAAAATCTATCATGGGGGGGGCACAGCAGCAAGCAATTGGCATAGTAACAGGAATAAGAGGAGAGCTCGCATCCATAACCACAAGCACAAAGCAGAGAGATCAAACTGGAAGTCAGGAGGATTTTAATCTCAAAGACTACCCACAGTGGCATCCTTCCTCCTGAGGCTGCACTACTTAAGCCTCCCCAAACAGCACCACCAACTGGGGACCAAGTGTTCAAATGCTGAGACTGTGGGAGGCGTTTCCCATTCAATCCATCACACATGGCAATACTTAAAAACATGGTTGTTGAAAACCCCAACAATTGCAAGTGGTGACACGCTATAACACTCCATATGCACAATGTTGTTGCAATGACGAGACCATAGAAATAGATTATAGATTGGTACTTGCCAAGGGTTAGGAATAAAAACAAGAGCAGGAGAGACATGATGTGGTTATAAAAGAACAACACAAAATGGCTATATAATATAGCACACAATTAAATGAGTGCAAATAAACCTGGGCACTCTGAATAAAAATCAATGAATTACAGAAATGGTGATATGCTAACTGTCTTCTCTCATTGAAATCTTGGGAGACATGAGCTGGAGAAAACAGAATGGACTACCTGGAGTCTCTGTGTTTTATATCTGTGGTAGAGGCAAGCAGGTCTCTGTGAGTTCAAGGGCAGCATGGTCTATATATCAAGTTCCAGAACAGCAGAACAGCCAGGGCTGTTGCAAACACACACACACACACACACACACACACACACACACACACACACATACACCTGAAAGAAAAAAAAAGCCGAAGTTAAGAATAATATCAGGGGGCTGGAGAGATGGCTCAGAGGTTAAGAGCACTGCCTGCTCTTCCAGAGGTCCTGAGTTCAACTCCCAGCAACCACATGGTGGCTCACAACCATCTTTAGTGGGATCTGATGCCCTCTTCTGGCATAAAGTTGTACATGCAGATAGAGCACTCTTATACATAAATAAATAATAAAATCTTTAAAAAAAAAAAGAAAAAGAAGAATATCAGAAGAATTGCCTGGCTAACAGAGTCCAGTGGGATCTGGATCTTCCAAAACTGTCTTCTCCCAACGAACCCCATACTCCCACCCAGTGGAACCTGTTTGTCACTAGCTGTTTCCTGTTGAAATTTTCTTCCTCTGATCTCTACAGGAGCTGGTCCTTCTTGTCACTCAGTTCTCAGCTGACTACCTTCTCAGTAGGCTTCTCTTGTCCACAGAAGGAAGCACCTCGCCCCACTCTGTCACGCTCTCCATACTAATTAGCACTGCAGCATTCATTACTATCTGTTCTATTTGTTCAAAAAAAATTTTTTTGTTTTTCAAGACAGAGTTTCTCTGTGTAGTCCTGACTGTCCTGGAACTCAATATGGAGACCAGGCTGGACCTCTAACTCAAAGATCCGCCTGCCTCTGCCTCCCAAGTGATCGGATTAAAGGCGTGTGCCACTACTACCTGGCTATTTGTTCAGTTTTTACACTGTTGTATTTATTTATTCCAACTGGAAAATAGGTTCTTTCTAAAAGATTTAGAGTGTGTGTGTGTGTGTGTGTGTGTGTGTGTGTGTGTGTGTGTGTGT